>JANHGN010012054.1:79657-104695 GCA_024605025.1 Megaceryle maxima
CAGGAAGGCCAATGGTATCCTGGGGTGCATTAAGAAGAGCGTGTCCAGCAGATTGTGGGAGGTTCTGCTCCCCCTCTACTCTGCACTGGTGAGACCTCACTTGGAGTATTGTGTCCAGTTCTGCACTCCACAGTTCAAGAGAGACAGCAATCTGCTCAAGAGAGTCCAACAGAGGGCTACAAGGATGATTAAGGGACTGGAACACAAGCCTTATGAGGAAAGGCTGAAACACCTGGGGCTCTTTAGTCTGGAGAGGAGAAGACTGAGAGGGGATTTGATAAATATTTATAAATAGATGAGGGCTGAATGTGAAGAGGAAAGGGACAGCCTCTTCTCACTCATGCCTTGTGACAGGATAAGGGGGGATGGATATAAGCTGGAGCGCAAGAGGTACCACCTTAACATGAGGAGGAACTTCTTTACTGTAAGGATCACAGAGCACTGGAACGGGCTCCCCAGAGAGGTTGTGGAGTCTCCTTCTCTGGAGATTTTTAAAACCTGCCTAGATGGGTTCCTTTGTGACCTGTGCTAGATTGTATGGTCCTGCTCTGGCAGGGGAGGTTGGACTCAAAAGATCTCCAAGGTCCCTTCCAACCCCTTACACCCTATGATACCTATGATAAAAAAAAAAAATCTCATCAAACAAGTTAATGAATCTTCTATGCTTGAGCCAGTCAGCAGAAGATTCACAACCAGGTTGCCTGGAAAATCATATATTTTATGTATTACAGTCAAGTTTTCACAGCCTATCTTATCCGTATTAGTTTATCTGAACCAGAATTTTGAGATAGATATTCTTTTTTAAATCATATATTATTCATAATTTTTTCAATTCCGACTTATACTTAAGGAGCTTGATGTCTACTGATATAGACAATATAAAACAAGCAGAAAGAAGCACCTCTACCTGAAGCGTTTATAATTTTAAATACTGTACAAAATGTAATGTGCCTTTATTTACTATAATGATCTAAAACTGGCACGATGGCAACTTACTTCAACATGGTTATCTATGTCCAAATAATTAGTGAAATTGTTTATTTAGTTTTGAAATTTATTGTCCTTTCTGCTCTTTCTATAACATGGAGGTAATTAGAGAAACCTATCTTCAATTATTTATTTTGATAATTTTCTTATACATTTGCCTCAAGAAACCTGCTTATCCCCCTTATCCAATAACTTCCTCTGAAAAAGTCAGGCAACAATATTCATCTGGTTCTGTTAGGCTGATTATATTTTATCTGCAAGAAAAAAATATAAATAAAGCTTCTTTCTTTCCCTTGACCAAAAGTAAAGTCCTAAAGGCAATCTATTATCAGTGTTAGTCTCTATTCTGCTAAACAGGTCCATAAAAGTACACTATTTTTTTAAATGGATATTAACTTCTTAAATCTCTTTCTGTACACACAGAAAATTAGTTTTGAGAAGAAGAAAAGAAAGTACTAAATAATATCCTTGACTATCTCTGTCCCTTTTTAATGATAAAATGATAGCTTGACCTTTTTATTATAATCTTTAAGAAGCTAGTTTCATAGCAACACAAAAGCCTTTCACTCAAGCTTTGCACTGACCATCTTTGTATTTATGACCTATCTGAACTGATGCCTTCTCACATGCAATATGATCTTTACTTTAAAGTTGAGTTTCATGGGATGGGCATCCTACTCTGGGGAATGAAGATTAGAAAGCAAAACCCAAAACATTCAACATTTTCCCTTGAAACTCTCCTTGCATCTATCATCACTACATTTAGCTATTAAATAATCTGAAGTCAAACAGATCTTGGAATGCTTGCAGCAAATTCCATTTCATTTGGTAAAAAGAGTTATACCTTTGCTGAGTATTAAAAGGGATACTCTTCATACTCCACAAAATAAGTGGTTACTGAACATAACAAGTATCTGACAAAATGAAGGGCTGAATTGTGAGCAAAGCTGAACAGTGCATTTGGGAATTAGATGTTTATATCAATACTTTCCAGTATGTTCAGAAGAGTTAACTTCAGGCAGAAAAAAAATTGGTCCTACTGTCTAATGACTTCCAGATTAAGAACTCCACTGATAAATGTCCTGTACGAGAAATAGCACAGACTAAAGACGCTCAAAGCCCATGTGTTTGCCTCTCGTCTTGGTGGATTCTCATGTAAAAAGGAAAATAAACTAGAGGATGTTGCTATTATACGAGTAAAAAATAATTTGACAAGACAAGCTCACAAATTACATAGGAAGAAAGCAGCTTGAGAGGAAGTAAATAATATAGTAAATACTATTATGAAAGATACAATCCTATGAAATCTACTCAAATATTTTAAGATATTTCAAGCAGTTGTGGATTTCTGTAAAATCCCCTAGACTGACTCAACTGATCTTCCCATGAACACAGAACACCATTAACTTCAGAATTCCTGACAATGAATCCTTGTTAATTTAAATGATCTCTCCAAAGTATATTTTCCATAGAGTTAAGAAATTATCTGTAACAAAGAGGGCCAAGTGATTTTTTTCTGCATCTACTTACATAAGTGTGTTTTAATCAGAGGGCAACACCTTAAAGCTATTCATAAAAAGGGTCTAATAAATAAATCGGCACTTCCCTCACTATCCAAATTCAAGCATTTAAGTTAGGAGGCTAATCTGCTAATACACAGGCAGTTGAGGAAACAAGACACCAATGTTAATTTCTTGCTTGGACTTGCTTCACAAAAGAGCTTATTGCTCTCTATTATCTAGATATTTGACCCTAGTAAGTCTACCCAGATAATTAAGCAGGCTACATTACATAGCAATAGTTAAGCAAAGCAAATATTTCCCTCACAGCATATTCCAATGATGTGGAGTTTTTTTATTGTACCCTTAGAACACAATTTGCATTCAACAATCAATAAGCAATTATTTTTTATTTAAAAAGCATAAACTTTTCATTCATTTTTGAAAAAGAACTAGAAGCCAAATCAAAGACCATTCAACTACAAAGAAAACCTCTCCAACTTTCTTTTTTTTTTTTCCTTTTTTTTTTCCCCCTTTTTTTTTTTTTAAATATCTGATTTCCCTTTTGGGTGTTTATGGCCAGCTGCATACTCATAGTACTAAAAGAAAAATGTACAACTATGTTAAATCAGTTAATGGTAGCTATGAAAATGTTCACATGGCAAAACATCTTCCTTTGCAACCCAAAAAGAAAAACAAACAAAAAAGAATCCATTACTTACTAAATGGTGCATTTTACTAGTGTTGAATAAATGGCACATAGTTTTTTGTTGCTTTTGCAGAGATGCCAGGCAGTTGCACTATCTTTGATCTATTTTAGTTCAAGTTACATAGAGAAGTGTCTGAACCCATGATAATGTACACTATCGATCCAGTAATAGTAGCAGAATATAGAGCTAGATAGATCTTATTTTATTGCCTAAAAAGAGGGGCTACGCAGACAGGATGTTCTGGAGAGTAGCACAAAGCATGTGATGCTCTCACCATTAAAAGCTGAATGATTTTTTTTAGGTATTTATGAGCCTCTGATCCAATTTGTTATTTGATCATTCAATAAATATGTCACTGCTCACAAAATAAGATCTCTATGGAAGATAATTGTTAATTTCTGCTGCAAAGCAGACAAATTTTGGTTTCAGATATAACTAGTCTTATGAACTGAAAATACTTGTTCTTTTTATGAGATGCTTTTTAAAGCCCCTAAGATGCTACGGCCAAATCTTAAAGTTAATATCACAGAGAAGGACACATGCTCACCTACCCATATGAGATAACGTTAGCCTACTCAGATTTCTCTAATGTACGTGGTCAATGAACAAGAAGATCAACTTCATTGTCCTAACTGCATATTTTATGAACTGTGACAAGTTTGTTATAACTCATTTGCTCTAAACTTTTCTTCTGAGATTGTACAAGCACAAGGAGATAAACTCAGCAATGTCAACAAGCTCGGTGGCATAGTTCAAGCTGTGAAGGTTCAATAAATAGGTCCGTAAACATTGCAAATCAACACAGCTTTTGATGAAATGTCAAGCAAGACAGAGCTTAGCTATATTCAGCTCAGCTTGAACTCATAAACCATTAACTGGCCTCTGTAGCTTCCAGAGAAATGTGTCATGAATAAAGCCCAATGCTGAAACAGAAATAAAAACAAAATATTTTTTGAGATAAGATTAATAAAAGCCATTTAATAACAGTAAATGGTATTTTAATCACTCCAGTTTGACAATACTACACATTCTTAAGATGGAGCAATCGTTATTCTATACCTCTAAGTTAGGAAAGGATGCAAAATATAGGAAGGGAAAATAAATTTAATTTAGAAATACACTGAAGATACTTCAGTTTTAAACCACTACAAAAATCTTTGGGTTTCTCCCGCATGAGACAAAAAATATTGCTTGTTTCAGACAAAAATACATATTCTCCCTCCATTCTTAGGAGGAAGAATGGAATAAAACTTGTTACAATGCATCAGGGAACCTATTTATAACAGAAGCTAGCATTATTATTATTTTTTTGTCCCCAGCAGAACATTGTTTTACAGTCAAATATTCTCTCAAGATTTATTTTCAAATGGCTAGAAAGATATGAAGTTATTTTAGCTACTTTTCAGAATCAATCCTCTGCAGACAAGTCTATGCAATTATCCTAGACTGCATGTAAGATTGTTTTCACCTGATGGCCCAGTTTCCAAGCTATTTCTATATGATCCGTTGAGTAATTCATTAGACCATGTCCAAATCTGTTTGCAGTAAACTTTACAACTTTCTGTTGTCTTTATACTGAGAAGTTAATTTAGTAAAGCAACTAAATCTTTGATCTGCTAGCATCTATTACCTACAGCTGTGCACTCAGGATTGTCATTTGAACACACTGCATCGTCCGTCTTCAGGGAAAAAGAAGAAAAAAGAAAATAGTTTAACCTTAGCAAGTACTTAGTGCATGAAAAACTTTATTTGGTTTTCCTTCTGTATTAACACCCTGTTGATACTTTCCAACCAATTTTGAATCAGATTTTAAAATAAAGTTATGTAAGGCGTGGATATGTGGCAGAACAGGGCTGGAGCTGCCACGGGGTCAGTCCCCTCCCAGAAGCCCCGTTTGCCCTGAACTTTGGAGTCCTTTCAGAGGAACTTCCCACAACCCCCTCTACGCAGCAGGCAGCACCCCATCCAGCCACAGAGATCCCGGGAGGCAGCCGACTGACCTAAATGCTGTCTTTAAGGTTGCATTGCTGCTGCTCTTCACTCTTTGAATATTCCTTGCATTCATTTACAGCCGGTACTCACCCGAGACATCCCCAGGCATTGCCGGCACCGCAGTGTCTTGCTACCTTCCTGGGGAAGCGGTTAGTTGATTTCCCCGTGGGTACTTCTCTCTAACACATTCTCTGAAGTAGGAGAAACCTGGAGGGAGACTCATTGCCAGGTACAGGTGACACACTCACGCAATCACCCTCCAGCTTCACAAGCACAAAAAGAGCATCCTCTTCTCAAAAGCTGACAGGAGAATTATGGCCAATTTTGTTTTCTTAAACAACAGCAAGGTACTATCCCAAGGTAGGCAGCCTGCATGTGCTGTACTCCCTCCCTCCTCGCTGAAATGGTTTCTCCCTACACAGGCTCAATCTACCTGATTATGTTCTCTCCTAATCAGTAATCTTAGTTTCCCCAGCAGTGTCGGCCTTTTTCTTTCACCTGAGATTTCTGGAGGGCAGGCTGCAGCAGCAGAGCAGCAGTACTCTGGGGGAGAAGGGCAAGGGAAGAACATTTTGTAAACACTCGTGTTTCTGTCTGCTTTTTCTTCCAATGCTGAAGTACAGCATACGGCTGTGAGAGAGATTATTCTTCCTGCTTTTACAATCCTATTCAAATAGGCTTACAAGTCCCTAAGAAAAAAAGGCTGCTTCATCAAATAGTAACTGCTTTTCTATGTGGTCTTCTTTGTGCATTCTTTCCAGCTTACATTTCTTTCATATATGACAGTATATTTCCATCTGCAGTATATTCTTCCCTAATTCTAAATCAGCAAATAAAGCAGGAGAGGTACAATTCCCTTCCCCTCCTTTTTTTTCTTTTTTAAACTAAAAAAAGAGGAGAAGATGTACAACACATTGCCATAACCAACTTTAAAACCATCTGCTGTCTTTCAACAAGCATGCTTGCTCTAAGCCTGAAAGAGTTGTTTGGATTTTGGTTTGTTTGTTGTTGTTTCTTGTGTTGGTTTGTGTGTGTGTGTGTGTGTGTGTGTGTGTATGGGTTGTTTGGTTTTTTGGGGTTTTTTTTTGTTGTTTTTGTTTTTGGTTTGGTTTGGTTTTTTATAACTAGGGTGGGTGGTGTGGACAAATTTTTCTCTTTCCTCTATATTTTTGTCCTGATTATTAAAGTTAACCTGATTATTACATTATTTACTGTTATTCTCCTGTAAAACTCTTCTAATGCAAATTTAGAGAAATCATCAGAATTAATTCCAAAGTTCCTTTACTAGCTAACAGGCTAGGTTTTTTTAAACATCTGTTGAGAGAAAGCAGTGAGCAAACCACTGATCGAGGAAAGATTTACACTAATATTTCTACTGGGCTGTAGAGCCTGTCTGTCAGGCATAGTACAGCATAAAACCATGACAGTAAAAAGACAGGAGATATGTAGATAGTAAATACTTAGGACCACTCCATTCTGGCCTAGTGTGATACTGTATTTAAAACCCCAAACCCTTGGAATATGCATAGATTTTTTAAAAAGGTAATATTAGCCAGCATTCATTTTACAGCAGATTCAATACAAACAAAATTAAAGAAAATAAATAAAGTCAAACTATATAGCACCATCCTAAAAAAAGCAAAGGTCCATTCTTCTCTGTTTTCAGCAGAGAAGCTTAGTACAGAGATGCTTCTGAATGAACAGCCTGAATATTACTGTGCTCTCTGAAGTTAAAGTGGCTTCCCACACATTTTCCGTGGTCAAGCACAACTCCTTCCTCTCCTTGCATTTTGCATTGAGAGTAGCATCACTGTTGCTGGAAAGATCCAACTACATTGTCCTGCTAACATCTCAGTAGTGTTAATTAATAAAAATTTGTTTCTTTCCCGAGATTTACTCTTTTTCCAAAAACATGCAAAAGAAATATTAAATGCAATGGTCATTTAGCTATAGATATGTCACTTTTTGTGCCCCCTCAAAACACAGAATGCTCAGAAAAATACATTCTTCCCCTACAGAGCAGGGTATGTTTTCTATAACCTATTCCACTTTTCATAATAAAACTGCCACACATAGTTGAAAGGCTGTAGCATATATACTATACATATTCATAAATGGGTCTGTTCAAGTTACTAAACTTTTTTCTTTTCCATTTCAGCTGTAAGGAAATAAAAGTATAATAAATTCAAGTAGGCTCCAGCCTGAACTTAACTTTGTTATGCTTTATTTTTGTCACCCAAAGAAATATACTCAGCCTCTCTTCATTTGCTGCAACAACCCATTCAACTGAAACTAAAGGTCTTATTTCATGTCCTATTCAAGGCTGTACTCTGAATCAAGACTTACCATCTTTTAGGACAACAGCCTAGAAACTTACTTTAAAGTAGCTTTCAGTTCAACATGTTTGATTAAGCCATTTGAACTACTCAGCCAGTCATGGAAAGATGTCAGCTAAAACTTTTTCATTTAAGGCACAAGATAATAGAGTATTTAGGTCTGCTCTCCATACTGTTGGGAAATTCCTTGGTGCCTGTAGCCGGGTTGAAGTGCATCTCACACCAGAATAACATCTTTGCTGCACTTCTGGAAGGCTCAGAGATGCAACTTCAAACCTCCTTTATGAGCAGAACGGGTTGGTTTCATGTTTTCTTTCTTTCACCTGTTTCCCAAACAAAATTCAGGGGTACCTTGGTTTGAGTTAGAACAGAACTAATTCTGTTCAGTGATTTTACTTTGCAGCACAGTTCTTCTAACTGTCTGAAGTTAGCAGCCTGTTTTCACAGGCAGTGTCTGCTTCTAGCAGTGGCAACACCTGAGTTAGCACCAGGGATTGTTATGCAGACCAAGGCCACTGCTAGATCTAATGTACCATATTGAGGGGTGCAGAAAGAAAAAGGCTGAACCTCTGAGGAGAAGCAGACAAGACAGGTGAACCTAAATTGACCAGGGAGGTATTCCATCCCATATACCTCATACTCGGTATAAAGCTGAGGGATTACAAGGGTCTCAAGTCCTCCTCTTCAATGGCTGTTGTCCAAGAAGAACTATGTCTGTTCTGCTTTCGATATTAATCTGTCTGTTCAGCAGCAACATTATCCAGCTCCTGAACCCCATTCCCACCTGCTGCTGAGTCCAGCCTGGGAATTCCCCATTGCCTGCTTCACAGCATCAGTGGTGATGGTGATGTAATTGCCATCAGGGAGGGTTGGGTTTAGTACTGGGTTTGTATATATTTGTGTATAGTCCATTATTATTATTATTACTTTCATTAAAGTTGTTCTACCTTCCTTTTTCTAACCATTAAGTCTCTCTCCCTTATTCCCTTTCTCTTCCACTTTGGAGAGGGAGAGAGTTTAACAGAGAGTCTGCTATAGGCCTAGCAGGCTGCCCTGACCCTAAACCTTGACAAGGTGAAACTGTGCATGACTGAACATGTATAAGATGATAAGCTTATTCCAGCACTAGCATAACACAGAAACAAGGTTAGTAAGCAATTACAAATAGGGATGCTATTACTATCTCCATATAATACAGCTATTTACTCTTTGTCACTCTGGTAACATGGAGACTGCTGTCACATCCATGTCTTGGAGAAACAAGTATTGTAGAATCACAGGATTAGAGACAGTGTCTATTCCAAAGTTCTGCATAACTTTGACAAATGACATAAGAATGAAAAGCAGGCAAGCAATAATTTTTTTTTTTTTTTTTTAAGAAGAGTAACAACACTGTTACATAAATTAATAATTCACAATAAAATAATGGTTCGAGAGTATAGAGGAGTGTATCACAAGCCAGAGCACATCGCTCAATTTCTTTATTTCAGTTGAGAAGAAGAAATAGCAATTTTCAATGCAATCTACTCCTTAGAGAAATTGTTTTCTATCACTCTGTGAGACAGTAGACATGCACTGCAAAGGGCAGTTGCTTTAATCTCCACTCGTCTGCACCACAGGAATGTAAGGACAGGCCTCATTTACCAAAAGTTTGTTAAAATGCTAATTTCACAAAAACTGTTACTTTTCAGCATTTATGGGTTTTTGGCATTTGGCAAAAGCTTTTCTGTTCTTTTTTTCCTAAACTCCACGGGATGGGTGCATCTCTTTCTAGGTACAGTATTAACTGGAATCTTTAGCTCGTTTAAGCAAAAGTACCCCTAAATGTTTAAGCACCTCTGCTTAGGTTCCTTTACACCTATACAAAGTTATTGCTATTCAAGAATTAAGTACTTTCTGCAAAAGGAGGTAATTTCTTTTTAAAAGAAGTGTTACAAAATAAGCAATCTGTATTAATGAGAAGAGGGTCCACAATTTTTTCTTTTCTTCCTCACATCCAAAGTATCTTAAGACTTCTCTGTCACACACAACCCTTCCTATCATGCATGAAATATAGCCACAAATTATCTGATGAGAAAAGTAAGTCTAAAAATCATATCCCACGGCTTATCTTTGGACTCTTTCCATGTATGGAACTTTGGGGAGATATGAGTTATGGATACATACCTTTGTTCTCTGACCCCTGTCCACATCGTGGGCTGGAAGAGCTGCCCAGAGCACTCAAGGATCATCTCTCTCCCATCCTACCCAAATGCCCTCACTAGCTTCTCACCTTGCCATGCTTACAACAGGCTTTTCCTTCCTCCCACATATCTGAAGCCTCTGGTCTCCACTACCCCACAGGGTTTGACTGGGGAAAGGAGGTTGTTACGTGGAGCAGCTGTGCCATAAAAACAGCAAGGAACTGGATGCTGTTACAGGGAACTCAGCCATTGAAAAATAAAAAACCCCCACATAGGTGGTTTGATATCAAAGCAGAGATCTTGTTAATCTTTTTCACCTAAGTAATTTGGAACACCGGAGAGAAACATGTATGTTTTTGCAAGAAAAAACAGAGTTTATACAGAGTGTGTAAGTAGGCCTTACAAACTGTTCATGAGAAGGAGCCTTCTACAAGGAAATCTGGTATATACATCTATAACTGTGAGCTGTTACTACTGAATGAACTTTATACAGAGAGATACACATTTTCTAAAGGCTGAAGAGATTTTTGATAATCTGGGATTAGAAAAGGAATAGCTACAGCAGAGGCATTAAAAACAAACAAACAAAACTAACAAAACCAAAACAAAACCACAAAACCAACCAAACAAAAACAGACAAAACAAAAAAAGCCTCACCCCCCAAAAAAACCAAACAAACAAAAAACCCCCACAATCCTCCCTGCCCCCAAACCCTAACAAAAACCACAAAGGTTTCCAGAACGAATAAATTGATAAAATCACCACCAAAATCATGACTCCACTGAGGTCAAAGACAAAACTCCACTGGAAATTGATTTTGCTTCAGGTTCAAAAGTCAACATCTGCTCTATTTAGTTTCACATTATAGAGGATGACAGCTCTTTGCTTGCGCTGTTCTTGAGAGGCCTTGCTAAGCACTCAAAGCATGTCTGCATACTTTCTTATAAATGTATACAAACAAAGCTATTCTGTATTCCCACATTTCTTTATACTTGATATATAAACAAGCATGTGCAAATACACAGAATTTTAATATATTCTTATATTCCAGGATTTCATGGTGGGTGTATATACATTTTTTTAACCATGAAATTCTATTTTCGTCAACGTGCTCCCCCATTTTTGTACTTCTGTATTACACTTTTTCTTGACAGTGTTATCTAGTGATAGCAGCCTGCCAACAAAACACACAGCTTTTAAAACAGTATTTTCTTAAAAGTTACAAGCTATAATAATATTTTGACTTTTTTTCTTTTTTTTCTAAAAAGGAGTATACAAAAATATAATAGAAGATCATTACTGCTGCATCATACTTGCAGTCCCTGAAAACATCTCAAGTGACCCAAAAATGTATCTCCAAAAAAATATTTCAGGTGGCTGTAGTTTCTCCATTTTCAATTCTTTTACACATTCACAGCTGGGATACCTGATGATACTATATGTAAGCCTTGCCCAAATGTGTCTATTCAATCTCCTGTCTTCTTTGTGATACTAATGAACTACCTCATTAGGTCAGGAAATCAAAGAGTGCAAAATTTGACACACAGTTATAATAAAGCATTAAAAAAAAAAAAAAAGAATTCAAAACCCACCTATCTGTTGGTAAGGTTTTTATCCATCACAAATTAGAGGATGACAACTATTGTGTGTCAGTGAGTCATTACTTCACTGTCCACTGTAATCCGCCTGAAAACTATTTGAAGTCAGGGGTGTTCTCAGGAGTAATATACCTAAAATTTAAGGTGTAAAGACCTGTTAGATCCTAATTCCTCCCAAAAATACTTCACCATTATAATTACTGGCATCTTGGCTCAGTTTCTCTGGAATACTCAAGGACTGCTATTACTGTAGCAGTATGATGACTACTTGGTTGAATGAAGATAAAAATCAGTTTCTTCCCTGGAAGACCATACATACTGAATTTAAACTGTGCACATAGGAACTAAAGATATTATCAAATATAGCATAATGTACTGAATCTTGTCCAGTTGTCAGCTGGTGTTGTGATAAAGTAAAGGAAACGTTATTAAATCTTTATCTCCATGCAAACCCACTCAAAAAACACTCAGACTTCCCAGGGTACTGAGCTACCAAAAAAGCCAACCTTATCTACAGACAATTGTCAGAAAATCAGAAGATACCAATATAGTTTGCTGGATGTAATGATTTCTGATAGTTTTAAAAAACACAGTTTCAGTGAGTTTTATAACCCAAATTTGCTGTAAATTAATGTCTGCATGGAGTTTGGATAATGTTGTAATTAGGCAAGCCATACAGGAAGAAGCTGCTATCTCAGCCCTTGCTTTGTATCCTTAGCAGCAGCAGAGGTCTAGCAGAGTTGCCCAGAATGGTGCAGGGCAGTTCTTACTATTGCTGTCTTCACCTGCATATTTTCTTCCTTAACTTTTGATTCAGTAACATTCATTTTTCCCTTTCAGTGTTTCAAGGAAACATCTGGGGCAGCTTCTAAGCAAAACCACCATCTCAGCCTCCACACTCCTCAAAAAATCTGTGATACTCTAGCCTTCACACACTGACTCTCAAAAGCACTGCTTCCCTTTGCATAGTTTCTTATGACAACTAAGACAAGAACCAGGGTATTTGGTCAGTCTCTATATTAGTGTTTGCTTTCAACTGAATAGCCTTGGCAAGATGAGTTTTAAACTAAGCCCCTCACAAAGATAGGTGCATGCTGTTTTCATTGGGAAGTCTTGAAGTCTGAACCTCATTACCAGAGCTCCCTGTGCTGGTCAGGAAACATGAGCAAGCTGTACATCCAGTACACTTGAATCAAGAAAAGAATATCAGATTTTCCCTAACCTTCAGTGTATAACTTTTTTTTTTTTTTTTTTCTGTATTTCATTGGAAATTCAGATCTCTAAAATCCTTTCCTGATTTCTGGCCTTTGTTTTACCTTCTTGTCTTCTGATTTTTATTTGCTTGAAAGTCTTACTCATTTTCTATTCCCCATTGTATGGTCTGTCCTTACCTAAATAAAAATGATCTTGTCTACCAGAAAATTAGAGCTAACACTTATATTCCATTTTTAGTAAAGCCTATTCAGTCAAACTTACTTACTAAAGAAGAAAAAGATATTACCGGAATAGCAAAAACATCTATTCACATTCAGGAAATGTGTATTCGCTTCAGAATATATTCTTGTCACAGTATAAAAAAAAAACAAACCCCAAAGTCCCAAATTAAAAACCTCCAGAAAGTAGTAAGTAGCACATCTCCAACAGCACGTTACTGACCCATACTGGACAACACTGCACAACTTTGCTCAACCATTTTTTTTCATGTTGTCTCACATATGTACGATGCCCCATATTGCTTGGATTGTGAAGTCTTACATGATCACATTTACAGCAATAGTTCCAGTCTGCAGTAAAACAAAACCTTTTCATAATACATCTCACTGATGAGGCTTAATTCAATTAAATTGACTATTAAGATTAGCGTAAATTGTTCTCTCAGACATGCTGATAATCACTTGAAACACCAATACAGTTTCCAAACAGAATGAGTTCTACTGCCAAATGGAATATCGTCCCCACTGCTCCTTTCCCTTAACACTCACCTCCAAAACAGGGATTTCACAATAATTTGCTCTAGAATATTTGTCAGATATTTGCTGGTTTGCTCCCAATTAATTAAAAAGTCCTGAGTCTGCATACAGAAAACAAGTTGCAAATGTTCAGTGTGATAATAGAAATTGATATAACATATAAGACAGGGACTGTAAAATAAACTAAAATAGTCATTGGTTCAGTTGTAATTACACAAAACACTGGACCTGAATCCAAGCTTGGAAATGTTAATGAAAGAAAAGAAACAGAAGCTAATTATAATTATTCAGGGTGGAGGTTTTTTTATCTTTAAATAAAAAGTAGCAATACAATGATAAATGTAGGTATTCTCTTCTTACACTTCCCATTTTATTTTGCCTTTCCAGAGGATAGGAACAGTTATTTTTATACTGCAAGAAAATAGATTTGTGGAAATATTGAACAATGGTTATACTTAAAGAGTTTTAGAAAAGCAATTGTTCCATATTCATTGAATACTAGTTATCTATAAAAATAAATTAAATGGAAGGAATCATGCAAATAGTAATGAATTTAATTATTTTCATAAACATTGGGACTTTGATCCTATGCTGTAGAAGTCAGTATGGAGTTTTATTCAAAACTTTCTTCTTTTTTCAGTCTCCTTTCAGAAAGTGTTTGGAATACAGAGATTGGTATTTATTTAAAACAGACCAACATACAGAGATGAAATATTGCCTTATGCAGTATTTTTGAATTGTCTCAAATTAACTGATTATGATATTACCACAAATCTCAATTTTTTTTCTGGTTTTGAGCTCAAGTCCTTTACTTCCCCCCCACTCCCCAAACAGCAGTAGTACATCAATGCCATTTTCTAAGTCAAATTGCAAAGATCATAGTTTTTTAAAAAATACACATATGAAGTGACATGGAAGTTTCACCTTCATTCACATGATGGAGGCATCATATAAGGAAAAATGTAATCATGTCCTTGCATGAACAAATACACACTCTGATCATATCATACAATCATATGACTGGATATGCACAGTCCTGTGACAAAAACTGACTAAATTTTTATCACACGAGTAGAAAAAAGTGTCAGGCAGCAAATTCCACTCTAAAGAGTGAAAGTCATCTTTAAAATTACAGGCTGGGCACTCTTTACCTAAATGAATCTCATTCATGGCAGAAGACAAAGTTGGAAACCTGTCTTATTTTGACCATTTTTGATTGCTTACTATTTTATCTAGGCTGGTAGGAGAAGGTTAAAAGGAAATTACTGTTTGAAAGTACCCATATTAAAAGAAATCAGTAATATCAGGCAGGTATCAATGCAGCAAAAGAAAATACGTAACGATAGCAAGATGAAGCTGGACAAGTTCAGAACAGCAACAGCAATTTTTTAAGCATGAACAATGCCAAGCAAATATTTCTGGTTCTGTGGTTCTCTCCAGATCTTAAGTCAGCATCTGATAGATTTCTGAAAGAAATCTTTACTTTGGTTCATGTCTTTACCTCTCTGCATAGACAATGAATTAGCAGAATAGAAATTACATTCTTCCTAAAAAGCCTGAAGTTGATAAGAAGTCCATTTACTCTTAAGAGTGAATTTGATTCTAATTAACAAAGTATCACTTTTTTGAGATGTTTTACCAGGTCTAGATTATGAAGTAGTATTCTTGAGTTGATAAACTGGCCTAAGTACATTTAAAGATAGACAGACAGATACCCAAACATCGTAAGCATAAAACTCTGCTATGGGACTTCCTATTTTTAGGGAGTATTTCTAATGATACTGTCCTTGTCAAACATTCCTTACTTTTGGATATGTCTTTATGAATCCTCTACAAAACATGGTAATGGTTTACCAAATGTGACTGCTAAGATGACTCCCTCATATACAGTAGATTTAAGATACAGCAAATAAAAGAGCTAATAGCAGCAGCTTCAGTTTCATGGTCATTTCAAGCTTAAAGTTAAATATATGTACAAATAATTGTACAACTGGGATTTAAGATATTACTGTAGTTGTTTGGGGTTTTTTGTTGGGTTTTTAAGTATAACCTGTCCATCTCTCTCCAGCCCTACGGACAGTATTGCAAACCTTCTTTAAACAAGTAGAAAGCAAGCAGCTATAAGACAACTTGATAAAAGCTTAATCATACACAAACATTTCAGAGCTTTTTTTTCCTTTCCATTGATTTACAATAACAACAATGTCTAAAAATAAAGAGAGCAATCTTACATTTTATTCTTAAAAAGAAGATGAGATTCTAGCTGTGAATGGACACATAAATCTTTACTACTAAGTAGGTCAAAAGGTGTGAAGAAAATTTCCAATCACAACTGCTGAAATGCTGACATACTGCTCCAACCAGCTCCTCAGTTTTAACTTTCTGCTTAAAAACTGTACTGAGAATTAATAAAATACAGAATACAGTTTTGGCTATCCTGTCTTTTTACTCCCTGCTACTCCATTTGACTTTTCAGCAGCTATTATTTTTCTTCTTCACTTGCTGGGAAAGGGTGGTGGGCATGGGTCAGGGTGCTGCAGCAGGCTGCCCCTGGCTGCCCACCCAGGCAGTGGGCAGGTGCTGAGAAGACAGGGAACAACAAAGGCAGATGGGGCAAGGCCATATTCTGATCCTGGTGGCTCTGGTGACCACCATGTTTCTCTGTTTCGTACCTGCACTGGCCCAGGCAGCATAGACATTGGAGATCTTCAGGAAATGTTCTAATTCAGTGGGAATGGGGACTGATCATTAATGCACTCACGCACACACTGCTTGTCTTGTTACCCAAATTAGCACAGTGTCAGAGCACCCAGGCAGATTAATGAATTGAATAATTACACATCTCCCCCCAGTAGAGTATTTTTTCGGTCCCTCTTCTCCAGTTCAGTATATCCTTTACCTTCCAACTTTTACATGAACTGAGGGTTATCACTCTCCATAAAACAAAGGCGCAGCTGTGTCCTTGTACTCTGTACACAGTGCTCTGTGTTACACTAAGATTGAATGGCAATGGAAAGTAGAATATCATTTTAACTAGAAACACACTTCCTTAAAGTTCTCCTAGAATACCAGATGATGCCCTTTTAAGCAGATCAATGCTTAGTGTACTGTAGCTGTCTAAAATCCCACCCATTTCTGGACAAGACTTACCAAGGTAAATACACCAAGCATTAAAGAACATTAGCATCTAAAAGCTTCTCTTTTCCCTAGGGCTATCAAGTATTGACTGGAGGGGGGGGAAATAAATAAATAAATTTTTAAAAATAAAAAGAAGCAGCAAAAAAAAAAGCCAGCACTGACAGCTCACTTTCATCTTCAAACTAGGGCATATATTAAACAGGTTTTTAAGTACCTTTGGCAAACTGTCAGCATTAACTGACTTGCAGTACTTGCCTTAAAGAAGTGAGGAAAAAATCTACTATTCCTCTCTATAAACCTGACTGCTTAATGCTGAAAAGAACTGATGGGTAGCAGCTAATTTCTTTATTTCCACTTTCATTCAAATTAAATCAATACCTTCCTAATTGATTTTTGTAAAATAAACATATTTAGAACTATCAAAATGAAAAGGTAGGTGCAGTTAGTTAACCAGAGTTCTCTTTCTCCTTCATGTTAGAGACTGAAGCATCTTGGAAATTGGAAGCTGTCTTTATCTCTCAAACCTTGTTGAAGCAGTTGCACTTCCATACATTTTTTTGGTTTAACAACCAGGAAAAAAAAGTACACTTTTAATATAAATTGCTTTATTTTCTTACCAACTTGCTTTACTTACTTACAAATCAACTTATCCTTGGGCTAATTTTGGCATAGTGTCGTCTTTTTTTTTTTTTTTAACCATTAGGATAAACCACAGTACCAGTCAATTTTAAACAAAACAGACAGTGTTTTAACTGTCTAGAACTTCATGATGGTAGTGATACGGTTGAGTGTTTATGGGTAAGAATCAGGGGAAAGACCAACAAGGTTGATAGAAGCTTCACAATCCCTAGCTCTTATTCTCATAGGGAACTTCAACTTCCCAGATGTCTGCTGGAAATACAATATAGCAAAGAGGAAAAAGTCCAGGAGGTTCCTGGAGTATGTGGAAGACAACTTCCCGACACAGCTGGTGAGAGAGCCAACTAGGGAAGGTGTACCATTGGACCTATTGTTCATGAACAGAATAGGAATTGTGGGTGATGTGGTGGTTAGAGGCCATTTTAGGCACAGTGACCATGAAATAAGAGTACTTGGCACTGGTGAGGCAGCACTATGAATACTGTGTTCAGTTTTGAGCTCCTCGCTACAAGAAAGACATTGAGGTGCTAGAGTGTGTCCAAAGTTGGGCAATGAAGCTTATGAAGAACAATTACTATGAGGAGAAGCTGAGGGAACTGGGGTTTGTTTAGCCTGGAGAAAAGGAGGATCAAGGGAGACCTCTATCACTTTCTACAGCTACCCGACAAGAGTATTTTGGGTCTCTTCTCTCAAGTAACAAGTGATAGAACAAGAGAAAATGGCCTCAAGTTGTATCAGAGGGGGTTTAGATTGGACATTAGGAAATACTTTTTTGCCAAAAGTGTTTTCAAGCACTGGAACAGGCTGCCCATGGGAGAGGTAGAGTCACCATCACTGGAGGTATTTAAAAGATGTCTAGATGTTGCACTTAGGAACATAGTTTAGTGATGGATTTGATTGTGCAAAGTTAATGGTTAGACTTGATGAACTTAAAGGTCTTTTCCAACCTAAATAATTCCATGCTTTGCAACATAGTTAAAAACTTGTCAAGCATTTTGTTTGCTTAATTTCTATCTTCCTAAGCAGTCTCAATATCTAATTATATTTGTTTGATATCCACTCAATAGCAGTCATATTTAGGAGTTACATATGGATCACTGGCATGGCAAATATTCTAAGGCAACCTGTACTCAAAAGAAATTTCTTATCAGCCCTTTATGAGTGATAGAAATAAAGACAGATAAGTTACTATACAGCATACTTACTTGTTTGACACACAAACTAACTGCAAAATCTAAAAAGCCCCCATATCCTAACTACTGAAAGAGGAAAGAGAACAGCATTAACTTGGCTTCTCTGTCTTTTCGGTATACCACAGGAATCAAAGGGAATGTCAGATTAAAGCTATGCATTAGTTTTAACTGTTACATTATAGTACATATGGGATGTGACATACATTTAGAAGCCTGAAGTTACAATATGTAGAGTCTTATAGTGCCATATCTGCAACTTAAATATCTAAAGTTATTTCTCCACTTCATTTTTCTTATTGGATTTGTTTTGTTATATAGACTCATTTTAGCCTTTCAAATATAGAGGTAAATGGAAAATGGAACAAAATGAATCATGAGTTTGCAAAAAGAAGATTGCAATAGATTAGCCTCATATCCTCCTCTGAGATGATAACTGAACTTCTAGACAAAGAAATTAAATGGATTTAGTCTCTCTGAATGTCAGCATTTGACAGTGCCTGAAGTACCTAAGCTCTGGCTGACTAGAATTCAGCAGCAGAAGGCAGCTACAAAAAAAGCAAGTTTAATGGAAGTCAAACCTGAGAAAAATAGGAATTCATTAAAGAGTCACAAGACTAGCAAGAACAAGGGGAAATGTCAATTAGTGTGACGAAAATGAATCACTTGCTGATAGTCACGTTGCTTGAGTCACTTTTAAAAAGTGGTCCTGGGACAGGAGGCATTAATGACCTTTGCATAAACAGTTTATACCAAAGAAGTCAAATGATGACAAAAGAAACTGAGCTCACTGTCAAGACAGAGGGAGACTGACATATCAGAAAAAGAGAGCTGGGCAATGTTCAGAACCATGTTAAAATGGACTGAAATTCAGTAGCAGAGAATAAAATCAAATAACATGGAATTTCTGCTGTATGCTGTGGAATCAAGAATTGAGTGCCTTAAGGGCAGAGCCAGACTTACCAGTGGAAGGTAGTTATTTAAAAAACAAAAACAAAAACAACTAAAACAAACAGAGAGACAGAAATGCAGTAATTAGGTGTATCAGGTGAAATATTTTCATTTCATATAGAGCAATACTAGTATCATTAACAACTAGACTAGACTTCAATGAAACAGCAGTGTTGGTAGGCTTGAACAGCAACTCTAATTCTATAGACTGTCACTACTGCAGTAAACCTGGTGTCTGTGTGTGTTTACACAAATACAGAGATACATGGATACATGCAGAAATGCAGGGGACCCTGGAATATGTGTATGTAAGGAAAAGAGAAAACCTGAGGCAGTTACCTGATACTATGGAACATAAGAAGTCCTACAGCACAGATTAGTGATACACTACTTACAGTAAATGTCAGCATGTGAAATACAGCTGAGCTACAACTGTGACAGTGAATTGGCAGATCCAAAGTAATCTACTGCTTTCTGACTATATGAACACCTAGCCTGTATTTCTTTAAAATATGTAATTGTTTACTTTCCAGATGTAAAAATAAATTAAGAGATTATGCTTTCAATTTCAATCTGTTTGTGGACTGCTGTTCTAAATGGCATCACATTGGGGATTTCCATGTTCTTAGGAAAGAGAAATGTTTGACTGTGTCTCTCATGACTAAAATGATTTCCCTCAAATTTCACCTGCTTTAATTTGCTCTGGCAAGAAGCTACAGTGACCATGTGACAGTCAGTCTTGTGCACATACACCACAGTCAATTTTATTATCAAATGCCTATTTTCAGATGGAGGTTTTTTTATTATTATTATTATTTTATAAAATAAATTTCCCTATATTTTTGTTATTATACTTCTATACAGCTAGGATAAGCCCTTCTCTTTCCAGTCCAATGAAACTATTAAAAAATACAGAAATGTTTTGTCTTTACCATCAATCATCAAGCAGCTTTATCACAACCATTTCAGACACTATTAATTGATTCTACAGATCCACTTTATTTCTAGAACTCTAAAATAACTTCTCTCTCTCGCTTTTACTCTCCTGACATAACTGAAATACTAAGATAATACAAACAATTATTAGCTACAGTTTTTAAACTAAAGATTCACTTCCGTCTTCACAGATGATGATAAAGTGCCCTGACCACATGAAGGTTCAAGAGAACAGAATTTATTTAAAACCAGAGCATACCACCTTGCAAGCCCAACCCTGAACTCATGATCAAACCTTTAAATAAGGACAGTAATGTCCTAGGTAGTTAACAACAGTGAAATTGCCTGCACCTCAGAGTTGACTTAGGCTTACTTGGGTGCTTATGCACATCTCCTGGTGTACTTTTTCCTTCTTTCTACCACTTTAGATTTTAACAGTCTATGTACTTTAGCAGATTCATATTCATAGCTTAGTAGGGTATTATACTTTCTACCAAAAAGTTTTAAACTTAGTTTTCAGGGTGTTTTCAGTGATCTAGCATCATGCATTTTTATGATAGAAACACACATTCTCTTCTAACAAAATTCCTTCCCAAAGTAAAATTCTTTATTGCAAAATCCATTAATGCTTGTCATCAGCTTGTCAGCTGCTTAAAACCAAGCTTTTTACAGCAATCAGTCAATGTCTTGAAATCAATTATGGATAATCTAAAAATATTTTAAATTAAATGTGTCATTATTACTTAGTCCAATTACTTCAACTGATTTTATAAAAGATTAGAAAGTTGGTAAAAAAAGTCAGATTTGATTTTATTTAATTGTGCTGTATTAAGTAAATAACTGTTTTTTAAAAGTTTTGGAAGGGCAGAAGTGCCTTATTTTCCCTTGTTGTCAATTTCATTATTTTAAGTAAAGACTTCACCTGTGTGAGAGACACACACAAAAGTGTCAATTACTGTCAAACAGATACATGAAGAGAATAAAGAGATCACTAAAAATTTACCTGAGAATTTTTTTTCAATTTTTTACTTTGAATCCCCTATTTAGAAGGTACCTGGGACAGCTGTGTTATACCACAAATGGATTTAACCAGCAGCCAAACCAATGTGTTTACCGAAAACATTTAGACCCTCTTTCAATAATCAGATGACCTTCTTGTAGTAACTGGTAAATTCCCCTTGTCCTTTCAGCTCCACCTGGAAATTAACCTACACAATGTATTTTTATTACCTTGTAATGAAATTAAAAGTAAATTTCCATAAATTATTTGGAAATAACATTGATTCTTTTTGAGGGACAGCTATGCAGAAATACTCCTTACATCAGTTCTTTTACCTCTTGAACAAAAAGATTTTAAACTTTCTATTTAAGAAAATGTTGAGGGTGAATTAATTCTAAAATATACCACTTATCTCTCAGTACAATGATTGATCATTCCATTTATCCAGGCACAACTCCCCTTGATGTCATTGCAAATGCGTTACAAAAGCTGCATGATCAGCTTCGTGAAGAACAAAAATAAGAAAGGCTGTCTTCAGAGTGCTGTCAAACTTTTACTGGTACAAGAAAATCAGTTACAACTTGCTCTTTACCATGGCAATTTATAAATCTACAACTTGTGCTTTTTTTTTCCATGTAGAACTAATAATTAATTGTAAGGAGGTTTTCCTTTTTTTTTTTATTTTTGTTTCTCATTCCTTTCCTTGATACTCTAAATGTTTCCTGTCAATTTGCTCTTCAGTGCTAAAAAACATATAGCAATTCCTTTCAATACAAAATACAAATAAATAATAAATTCATTTATTAAATTAGCATTTACAATATGATGATGCCTAAATTTCCTTTGATATTCCAGTGATTTATTTATCTCTCAAAGCAAATCCAGTATTTTCATTTGTTAGAGTAACAAAAACCTGCATTAGTTAAGGACTGCATATGAATGCAGGAATGAAATGCAGTAAAAACTGACACAGACTGGTGTCCTAATCAGTGTGGTATCTCCACATTGCTGAAGTCATTCCTCCTTGAGACAGTCAACGATTTTAAAACAAAAATAAAGTATGAAGAAATCCCATATTAAAATGCCACCCTTAAGCTCTGAATCTGTAGGAATACAATTTGGTAAAAAGCCAGCATTGGAAAGAACTAAATAATGACTAAATTGTGAAGTTCCTTCAGTTCCCTGCTTGGTCTTTTGTCCAATCTGGCTGTAAAACCTAATACTCTGTAATCAATTTAATTTTTGGCAACAAGGTTACCTATTTGCAGAATGAAAAACTGCGTTATGCAGCTTGAGCTGTAATTCAGAAAACAATATCTGTAAATGAAGTTAAACACCAGATTTCAGCTCCAGAAATTCCCACCAGTATCTAAACTTTTCACATTTGCCTTCACCCCGTGTCACATAGTTTTCTCCATATAGAAGAAGCTGGGGCCTGACCTAGTGTTGATTCAAATCAAGGAAACTCTTTGCTTTGGCTTGAACAAACTTGAGCACAGATCAGTTAGAGCGTTTGCTAAAGGTCACGTTATAGCTTACAGACAACTGAAAGGATTACTCCTAATTAATTTTTCGGTACCTCAGAGTGCAGTATCTGTTCCCCAGATAACAAATACTGGATTTATTTCAAAACATACTCTGTACTTTTGCCCATATGTCTTTCTTGCATTTACTGTCTCCAGTGACTTATTTTATAGCATAATTCTTCCAAGACAATTAAATTAAGAAAATGGGCAGATTACTATTCAATGTCTATCCATTTTCCATTCTATACTGGGAAAGTTTTTCATCAAGAATAAATACATGAAACATAAGTGCTAGTGTCAGATGATTTAGGAATATGCGTTAAGGAAAATAAATAATAATGATACTGCCCTTAAAATTTCCTGTGCTCGGTCAAATTTCTGCTGGACATTTTAGGAGTTAGGTTTTCAGTGAGATTAGTAATGTATTTTTCCTGGTCTAAGATCACACTAGGAAGAACTGAAAAAAGAATTAATTTGTTTGCCTGAGGTTGATAGTCATCTTTATAAAGGTAGATGAGTCCTAAATCTGGTCTACATCTACCTCAATCCCAGTTGGGAATGAGTGTGCTAATTTTGGTGCTTAAGGATGTGGTGTAGTAGAGGCACTGGTAGAGTTAGAGGACAGTTGGATTCGATGATCTTAAAGGTCTTTTCCAACCATAGCAATTCTGTGATAACTTGCTGTTCTATATGGTATTTTTTACCTTTAGTATTAATTTTATTAAAAATAATATTTGCTTCAGTGAATGTTTTTCCTCTACTTCTGTCAAATATTGCTATGTTAATTCTAAAATAGAATTACTAACATATTGCTTCAGTTCTTCCAAGACATTTTATGAAGTTCTTAAATACTTTTTTCCTTCTTTACCACAGACAGATAACATTTACAGTTAAGTTCATGAAGTTTGTCTTCACTGCTATATAAACAGCTAACATTATTTGCTTTTACTGTCCTATCTTGCTTGTTTAATTAATCTGCAGTTCTATACTAATCTGAATGTTAAGCTTCCTAACATGTTGCTGGAACCGAATCCTGTGAATCATTTCTATTTGTTACAGTGCTTTCCCTTACAGAGAATATTTTTTAAGATTCTTAACCTATTCTGGATGCAGTGAATTGTGCTGAATACAACAGTACTACTAGAAGAATTGTTTATGTTCAGTAGCTTCTCTATAATGTTTAGATACATCATATGAAAGAGACAAAAAAGCCTTTGTGAGTCTGAATGGAAACTGTTTATTGCGTCATGAACCCAACATCCTCCAGGGAGTATCACAAATAATGTGTGTGTCCTTGAGTCTTTAGATCTTGCTTTTGGAATTTTGATGGCTGAAATAAGCATAAAATAATACACAGTCATATATGGCTTCATCTTTTGTGAACCTAGGGAGTCTCTTGCATATTGCTTTGTCCAGCAATACAAGAGATGAGTTTACAACAAGCACACTTTAGTTGCTAGGACTGGTATGCTTGCTTTTTCTTCCTTTTAACTCCAAATTTCCATCCTCATTCATGAGGGCAAATGCTAAGTAGGTTCTTTTTTTTGTTTGTTTTTGTGGTTTGTTTTTTTTTTTCCCTTGTTGTAATCTATATTAATCCTTGTTCTTCAGTGTCTGATGTTTTTTTGAACAAAGACTTTGTTGTGTTTTGGTTTGGGGGGGTGCGGGGGGGAGGGGGGTGTTACTGTTTGGGGTTTTGTGTGTTTTGTTGTTGATTTTGTTTTGTTTTGTTTTGTTTTTTATTAATAAGAAAAAAAAAAGTCTAGTTGGAAATAAATCACTCTTTCAATTATAGAGCTACACAAACACTGAGAATGATGCAAACAAAGACAGACTACAGCCACATCTGACTAGTCACTCAAAGCTTCATTTTTAGCTGGAAGAAAGGAGCAAGCACAGCTAGCTCAGGACCAATCAGTTTTTAACTCCACATCTGAAGGAGTCATTTGGGCTGCCTTCATAAACAAGTCTTCATAATCTCAGTCTAGAGCAGGCATCTAACATTAAATGGATCATTTCTTTGAAGTCTCTTTGAATGGCTTATTTCTCTCCACCAGCTAGTGGGAGCTTGATGTTGACTACCCTGGAGATATGGCTGCATATTATAGACATCTACAGTAAGATAAGGACCATCTCACCTCATGCTCATTTATTAGATAGCAGAAGGGATTATCAAAAGGATTAAAGAGCAGGGTATGCCAAGATAACCTCCCCCTGCCATCCAAATACTTCCAGTAGTCTACAGTATAAGGACTTCCTGTGCCCCAGGCACTGTGTATTGAACACCTTTGTGTTGTTTACATGACTTCTCCCAGTTGCTTTTTAATTCCATCAGTATTTTGATTTCCAAAGCATACATAGCAATAAATCCTACATCTTAGTT
>JANHGN010012056.1:9260-29648 GCA_024605025.1 Megaceryle maxima
AGGAAAGGAAAGGAAAGGAAAGGAAAGGAAAGGAAAGGAAAGGAAAGGAAAGGAAAGGAAAGGAAAGGAAAGGCAAACCTTGTGACACTTCAGAAAACTTTGGCCTTAAGAATCCTGCATCTGGGAAGTAATTAATTTGAAACTGCTCTCTTAAAATAAATAATGTGGAGTATTGGATTCAGTCCTGCCTTTCCAAGAACAGTGGTATCTCTAAATTGACTTTTATCAGATTACCTGTGGAGCAGCAGGGTGATTGGCAGTGAAGACACTGACACATAGAATAGAAAAGTACAGCTGGATCACTTTGGTGGAAAACTATGAATCAGATGAGCTGTATGTTAAAAGATGGGGAGGTCTCAATTTCTTATCCTCTCTTCTTCCCTCCAAAGAAAAGAACATTTCCTTTGTCATTTTCAATGTGGGTTCTTTTTCAATTTCTACTCTTTCAATTCTTAATCACTGGTTTCACTGGCAACCAGAGGAATGAGTTTGAAGTGGAAGCAGGTTAGAGTGACAGAAAAGCTCTGACACATCCAGCGGAATGTTTAGAAATCCACATGAAAACCATGAATATCCACCTTGTTCAGATGTGGGGTTTTTTTCCTTCATATTCTTTCTATACCACAGCAAAGACACAAAGACAGTAAAAAAAGAAAATGGAGATCCAGACTTCCTCAGAGATGTAGGTGCTGACTTGATTTTTGTCTGAAATGCCTGGGTGCTGCCTAGCAACAAATTAAAGAGTACATATGGAAACAAAATTGCATATACTCGAAAACACAGTTTTAAAAGCTTTAAAATCTCCTTCAAATAATGAAACAAAATCTATTCCTTTTCCCATCATTGCAGAGCAAAAAAAAAAAAAAGGCATTTTCATGCTCTCTGAATAATTTCTGTCTTCTCAACCCCTCAGTCTTCAAGTCCTTGAAGAGGAAGCTTCTAAAAGCCTCATGTGCTGGAGTTAACAGGGACCAAGATTTGACTAGAAGGATGATTTCAAACAGAAAATCGATATGATCAGGTTGACAATGATATTTGGGTGGATTTTGGCACAGTGATTTGGCAGGAGCTGTGAGTCAAGTACAGGGGTGATGGGAAAATTTGCAGGACAGCAAGCATTAGTGAATCTATGCTGATTTAGCATAATCTATGCTGATTCAGCCTTTGACTTTCAAGTACTACTTTCTCCTAAGGAATTTTGGACCAGGAGCTCTCTTGGCATGATATTTTCCATGCCTCATGCAGAACTAAATGGCTGCTATGGTCACTTCCAACTCAGATTTGCAAAGCCACAGTCTTAATTGGCATTTTGATTTTATGCAGATGGATATTCATGTATTCCTGTGACACTGTAGGCATATACATGTATAGGCATACACATGCATGACTGTCCTCACCATGCCAGTAGGCCTTTCACAAGCTTGGAGACTGCTCTGCCTCTCCAGTAACCTGAAAAATCCAGTTACTTTTTGAATACTTGGAAAGCATAAAGCCAGAGGAATGAAACAGCCATGAGACAGATTTTGTCTATGTTGTTACTGCAAGTGAAGGAAGAGACAAGGGGAGGTATGGTTTTGGTTTTATAGAACATAAAACTAAAGGTAGCTTTAAAAATCTAAAAAAAAGAATTGCTCAGTTAGAAGAAAGGGACATAATTTTTCTTGCCAACATGACTTCTAACATATTTCCACCGTCTCCATCCCCCTCAAGTCATGAATGAAAAGCACCTGCATGCTAATATTCTGCTCTCCATCATACTGTGTGTTTCCTCTACTTATTTAACTTGTGTGCTCTGCTTTGGGATATACACAATGCAAAGGAGATCTGTACTCTTTTATTCAGACGGGGATAAAACTGTTCAAGTTAGTATGCAATGATAATAAAATGTGAGCTAGCTTTAGCTACCTAATAATGAAAGAATGAGAGAAGTTTTGAGAGCAGAGGGAAGCAATGGAATAAACCATTTTTAGCAAAAAACAAATAAGACTTCTGATCAAATAAAAACTAGTTTTTCAGGAGGAGCAATATTGAAGAGAATACTGGAATCAAATGTTCTTTTGCTTTTCTCAGCCCATTTTAATACAGGAGCTAAGGAATCACCTTTATCTGCTGCCTCAGTTCCTATGTGGTACTAGTGGATCAAATTTTTCAGGCTCATCAAGTCAGGAATCTGACAGTTATCAGGGATCATTAACAGAGTTATGTTTTCCCTAAATGGCATTTCTGGAACTGGAGTCCCCTATGGAGCAGGAGTTCTGAACTTGTGTCTTTATTTCCTGTCCTCCTGTGATGCAGGGAATCAAATGTTTCTTTGAATGTTTGTTCTCTGAGAGGTTTGAGAATCAACAGCCTCTTGTGTTTACAGAAGCAGTCACTTCCCCACTGCATGCTGTCCAGGAATTACCACGCTACTCAATGTAGGGTAAATTTGCAAAGTGGTGAACAGGGAGTCACACAGTTAAATCCCATTGATGTTAATGGGAGTCATGCAGCTAAATCCCTGCACGTTGCTTTGTAATTTACCTCTTTGTGTTTCTCAAACCTGCTGGCTCATGACTAATTTGTGTCTCTAATAGGAAAGCTCTAAAGTGTTTTGGTAGTGTATGGAATGGGCACGGTCTATCTATTGTTTACACTCTATCTGCCATGTAAATGCTAAATTCCACTGTACAGACATTCTCTGTAGTGGCTGATGGCTTCATATATTTGCTTGTATGGTTTTCTTATAGAGTAGTGATAGTTAAAGGTAGCATCAGTTGCCACAGTCCTCAGAACCTCTATTTCTTTCAGAAAGGAAATGATACCGTTAACATTTTTGAAAGCTAAATTAATCTCACTTAAGGATAAATAACTAAATAAATAATTAAATTAAAGCTTTGTCTTAGTGAAAGCATAATGTCTTCAAAATGTGCTTGATCATTTCAGAATATGCTTAAAACTTACTCTTTGGTTTTCAGAATGTCTTGGGATAGACTTTATAAATTAATTTCATTCTTCTGAAACGATTTTAGGTTCATCTGTGGGGAGGAGCAACTGCAAAGAATTAGCCAGTGGTTCTAAAAATGAGGTTAAAGAAATGGTGAAGTGGCAAGATAAAGGCTTGAAAGTGCTTTGTCCT
Organism: Megaceryle maxima; assembly: GCA_024605025.1. NCBI lineage: Eukaryota > Metazoa > Chordata > Aves > Coraciiformes > Cerylidae > Megaceryle > Megaceryle maxima. The sequence goes on from JANHGN010012056.1 coordinate 12,379, forward strand.
TCTGCATGTGTATATCTTGGTGTTGCAGTAATGAGTATCATTAGGCACATTTGGACCACAACAGACTATGGTGCAAAGCTGCTCCAGCTAGCCATGAGATTGGTAAAATATCCATATTGTGGATAGCTGTGGAGGTATCAAGAGTGAAAAAAGCCATGTTGCTATGACACTGCACCCCTACTCGTTAGCTCTGGCTCCAACAAAGGTAATTAGTTCAGTTGCAGCACCCCACTGATGTGGCAACACAGCTTCTGGTTCAAGATCTGGCTCAGGTAGCACTCTCCAAAGAGTCTTACCACCACCCTTGTCTGGTGGAGGCATGTCCACAGACAGGCTCAGAAGATAATGAGTGACTCTATCCTCTCTGCAAGGTTTGGATGATTCCCAGTAACTGGGGCTTTAAACTGCACCATGAATGCTGAGAGGAAAAAGAAAATATTGCCTCATTTATGCTGCTGATTCATCACTGAATGGAAAGTAAGTGATGAAATCATACCATTCAAGACCCTGTCATCAGACATATATGCAGAGCAGCTAATTGAGGTGGAATAGGCAACCTAAAGTGGAAAATCCATGGCTGCTCTGTTTGTCACTGGAAGGTCTGAGATATACAGGTAACACAGGTCAAGCTGGTAAACCTGTCATTACCAACAGGTCTACCAAGAGTTTGTTGTCATTTGGACCAGACAGCAAATTATAGAACCATAGAATGGCTTGGACTGCAAAGGACCTTCAAAGATCATCTAGTCCAATCCCACTGATCCTTCACTAGATCAGGTTGCTCAGAGCCCCATCCAATCTGACCTTGAATATTTCCTGTGATGGGGAATCCACAACTTCTCTGAGCATTCACCACCACTGAATGTGTCTTACCACCCATACAAAAAATTTCTTCAATATATACCATCTAAATCTACTCTCAGTTTAAAACCATTGCCCCTTGTCCTGTCACTACAGGCTCTGTGAAAAACTCTCTCTTCATTTTTCTTCTAAGCTCTCTTCATATAGGGGCTGCAGTAAGATATCCCTGGAATAATAGAAATAAGCTGTGCCTGTTATCAGGTTTCCAAGGGATTACTACTGAAACCAATAGTTTTGGTTTAGTCCTGGGTTTAAGATTGTGCTGGGTGGCACCATTTATAATTTCTCTTTTTTAAAAACCTTCACCCAATCCTCTTGTCTACTCCTATGACTCCATTGCTGCTTAATTAACAATCTTTCATCTTCAGCTCCACATTGCCTGGGTTTCAATGTGGGTATGATGGGTGAAAGGCAGGAGTTTAGGTGCAGACTAGTTCCTCCTCTGTAGAGAGGCTCACGTCAACATCAGCAGGTTGAATATCATTTGCAGGACCATCTCTGTGTCTACCTGAAGCCCCAGACTATTTGCAGCAGCACATAAAGACTAGAACAGAGCCATATAATATTTTTTTCTTCCATGTTTTTTTTTTAAATAGCATGTGACTATGGATGTTTTAGAAAGAGTCAGCATAGTCATCTTCTTGAAGGGATGGCAGGTTCCTATACTTGATATTTTGGTCTCTCCCTCTCTTGCAAACTTCCAGACACTGTTTCACAGTACAGAAGCACAAACCTTGATCTAGGAATCAACTGTAAAAGCATTTTGACCAGGGAAAAAGAATTTCTATTTCCCTTACCCTCATTCAAGGAAAATGATATATAGCTCTGGCAGAGACATCTTCCCTTTTCCCTCCCTCCTTCCTTCTTGCTCTCCCTCCATTCCCCATGCATTTCCTAGAATGAAAAATACTTACTGCTGTGATAATCTTCAGGAAGTAATAAAAATCTTTTAGCTAATAATAATAATCTAACTAACTAGAACTAATAATACTAATAACTAATAACTAGAACTAATAATACTAATAACTGCTAATACCTAGAACTAATAATGCTAATAACTAATAACTAGAACTAATAATACTAATAACTGCTAATAACTAGAACTAATAATACTAATTACTAATAACTAATAACTAATAATCTTTTGGCTGGGGACATGGTTTAGCAGTGGGTTGTTAGAGTCAGGGTAGTAGGGTTAGGTTGAGGTTGGACTCGATGATCTTGAAGGTCTTTTCCAACCTGAGCAATTCTGTGATTCTGAAAGTCATAAGCAGCAAAAGAGGATTTTTATAAGAGAAAGTGAGGCAATTTTAGCTGATATTAGCTTAGTAATAGCTCTCCTTCAGATGCTTATCTAACCACATAAACTAGCAAAATTAACAGTAAGAAGCTTATTAAACAAAGAAGTGAGAGCAGCTGGGGAAGTGTCCTTAGGAGTTTGTACCTGCATGCCACCTAGACAACACTTGATCTAATGTAGAGCTAGGAATAAAGTTGGACTTGATGATCTTGAAGGTCTTTTCCAGCCGAAACTACTCTATGTTTCCATGACTTAGAAGGTCCTTTTTGGTTAAGGATTGATTTCCATTTTTATATTGATTTTGAGGCCAGTATGATATGGAATTTGGAGGGTTTTTATCTGGATGGAGAAATTTTCTGTACCTCTTTGTTATATGAAATGGTGCAATACTAGTCATGTGCAACTGCTAGACCAAATTGCTTGTGCGGTGGTTTACAGTTCACGGCACCGTTGTGAGATGAGGAAAGGTGTGAACACAGGGAAAGGCTGAGAGATCTGCATCTGTTTAGCCTGTAGAAGGGAAGACTGAGAGGGGATTTGATTGATGCTTATAAATATCTAAAGGGTGAGTGTCCAAGAGGGTGGAGCCACTTTCTTTTCAGTGGTGCCCAGCAACGGGACAAGGGGCAGTGGGTACAAACTGGAACACAGGAGGTTCCATCTCAACAGGAGGAAAAACTTCTTTCCTGTGAGGCTGCCCAAAGTGGTTGTGGATTCTCCTTGCCTGGAGAGATTCCAGACCCTCCTGGATGTGATCTTGTGCAACCTGCTCTAGGTGACCCTGCTCTGGCAGGGGAGTTGGACTCAGTGATGTCCAGAGGTCCCTTCCAACCAATGTGGATGGGAAGAAGAGTATTTGTGCAACACTGCTAATAGAGCGACTGCTCCATAATATCCTCCACCTCTCCATAGGCATATGTTTAGTGGAACTGACTGCTGTTTTGGAAGAAGGCTAAAAGGCCTTTGGGGAAAGCTGTGGAATGGGAGGGGAACCACCCACAGAAGAGACTGAAGGTCAAATATAAGGCATTGTTTTGGAATGTAGGTTATTCAGAGGGTAGCCAAGAGTATGGAAGAGAAAAGGCAGGGAAGCAAATAGAATAAGAGTAATGGAAAGTTGGAAAAGCAAGGTAAGGTCCATCTCAGCTAATGCTGAATGTGTTTGTCTGTCTGTAAATAGATGTGTCTTTCTGACTGAGTTATCCTAAAGTCTTTGTGTACTCCTTGGAAGCAATTAAAATCTTTGATTTCCCTTTTAGAATAAATAGAATCACTCCTCTAGAGCTTTTTTTCTGTCTCCAGTAACTGAAGGAAGTGTGACCTGCTCTTCTTAGATATGGATGTAGAATAATTTTACTCAATTTGTTTTATTCTTAGGCCATTTTAAACTGGTGATGGTTTTAAACATGATGGCTAGAAAAGAACTGGTCTTTTAAAACAAGTTTTAGTACTGTGAAAAACTACCTTACTGTCCTCTTCTGTAATATACCAACACTGCATTAGTTGCTCACGCTTTGATTCCCTGAATATGAAAGTTTCCAGGAAGTCACACAAGGGTAGGGGTGTTAGCAGGGCAAGCACCTCTCTAGCTGAGGATCTGAAGTTGTTTATAAGCTAGTCCTATAAAAATACATGGCCATTTTCGTTTGCCTTTGGAACATGCATGTCAGACTCTCGTGTAGGTCTACAAAGTATAAAGAGTGGCAGATTGGTTTATATTTGAATTAGAAAGTGGGCTGTAAATATGTGTATTCTTGGCATTATCTGGCCTCAGAAAGGTTACAGGACTTGCCTTTCTTGTCGTGTTTTGATTTTTCTGTTTGACAATGTAATATGCTGAGATACGGAAGAGTCTGATACAGCTGGGTCCCTGCAAACATCTGAACAGAGTAGGCAGAGCTATACTGAGCTATTATGGTTCACCAAAACCTGGCTTCTGTGTGTTATATCCTTCCACTTGGGTGTCAGGATTCCATCATGGGGTCTGGGTTTGTTAACTTCTGCAGGCATCAAATCTATTCATAAAAAGTGGTTTTGATTGACAAAAATTCTAAAATTGTTATCTGAATTAGGGTATCTAAACTGGTCTGAAGTTGCACATCTCTCCTTACTTGCAGAGAGAGACTGCTCAACTCTTTTAGTCTAGATATCCACTTTCAAGAGAGAAATACAGCTCTTAACTTAGGCAGGACATCCCTTCCCTCATAGGTATGGTTCCTACAGTAACTATGGTTACTGACACAAGCTGGAATCTTATGTGAAGTAGATTGGACAGTTAGATATTTCACAAACCCTTCATGCTTCCAGTTCTCTTTTAAATCAGGAAATTTGGAGAAATTATTCAAATACATGTTAGATCTGCTTCACCTCCCCATCCATTTAGCAAAATAACAAAGTGCATTGTGTCCTGAAATATTCAAGTACACTCCATTCTATATTTAGACTCATGGCTTTTATGAGTCTAAACCTTAAAGGTTTGTCCTGCCACAAAAGAAGGTGAAAGTAAAGTTGACAGTGCACAGTAGTATAGAAACTGTCAGGAAGTAAAGAATGATTAACATAATATAGTACTTTGTAAATCAAATAAAATCCTAGTTTACTAATAGATCTTCAAATGTAACATATGGGAATTCATCATCCTGAGATGTGTTTCTAGGACAAATATTATTTAATACTTCTGTCAGCAATAAGAAAGTATGAAATAAATGCTGGTAAGACATATATATCACAAAGGCTAGAAGAGAAGTTACTGATAGGATAAATAAAGATCACTGTGAATTATTTGGCTAAGAAACACTACAAATATTTCTGACACTGCCAAATAAAAAAGAAGAAAAACCCCACAGATCCATTTTACAGTATGTCAGACAATGCACTGGAAGGTAAGAAAGTCCTTCCAGACTGAGGTAAAGACCTGTCTGAATATGATTTTCCTGTGATGCTACAAGGACAAAAGTATCCTTGGATAAGACTAGAGATAGTTGTGCAGGACCAAGGCATGATATTCTGCAAATGCAGTCAGTAGCATCTCTGCTGCAATGATGAGTCCTGTTAGTGCATCTGTGCTTTAGATATGAGATTAACGGTAAGGATGGAGTTGAAAGAGCTCCAGTGATAATCCTCTGTCTCCTAAAGCTCGTGAGATATGCGTGTGCAAAAGAAAGGGAAGAGGTTATTTTATTGCATCGACCAGTATTTTCATGAGGGAGGTGGAATCCAACTATAGAAAATGGCCTAATCTGATCACGGGGTTGGGAAGGTAAAGAAACTTTCATTAAATTAAAGGATTAATGAGAGAACTAGGAATGAACTGCAAATATTAACAGTGAGAGTAAGTAGACAGTGGGCTAATATTGTGTGAGCTGTGGCAGATTATTTATCACTCGTTATATTTTAAAATTATGAGTGTGGGGTTTTTTAAAATAAATAATTCAGACAGACCCTGGGGAATTGCTGCAGGAATTACCAGGTGAAGATCTGTTTTCTAGATATGTGAATGTAGATTAGGTAATCACAGCAGTTCTCCTAAGCTTCAAATCTAATAATATTTATAAATATTTTGTAAAGGATAATGTGTATCAAGCTACCTCACGTATTAACCACTCTGCTCCTTCTGAGACCTTTGTTTCTCTAGCAGTATAGCCCTTTGACATGGGAAGGTACTTATCTCAACTTTTAGATGAAAGCAGATTTCTCTTTATATTTGTTGTGGCAGTTTTTTCATGGTTCATGTTCATTTCTGTACACTTTGTTCCTCTTACTGTAATAAAGAACAGTGAATTTCTGGAGGGATAATGAAATTTATTAACGTAGGAATAAGACCTTCTCCAGTATAAGTCCCATAATGAATTTCATAATGTATTATTTGGGACTAAGTTTAAGAACGTCTTGCTTCAGGACATGGTTTAGTGGTCATGATAATGTTTAGTAGATGATTAGGCTTGATGATCTTTAATGATTCTGTGAGTCTGTGCTTCCTCTTGCCATTTTTCAACATCAGCTGAACAAAAAGCAGACTCACACAGGAGAAGGAAATATCCAGTTGGATCTACTATATATTTTCTTTATATAATAAATTTAAAGTAAGGATTTTAAAGGAGAATTTATACAGTAGAATAAGGTATGAGTGGCATAGGAAATATAAAGGAGCACAGAAGCTGCCAGTGAAAAAAGAAACAATGACAAAAATGACCAAAAAAACCCTGTCTCCAAGATATTAAATTCATGAATTTGCACAAACTTAGTCTCTTGAGACCAAGGTGAAATTTAAGGCTGGTCCCCAAAAGGCTGTTTTCAAATGTGACTGAAAATATGATTAAATAAAGTTCTCATTATCAAGTAGACAATAAAATTAATAGCAAATGCTCCAGCAGAAGAAGCTGACACAGTGATGACACATACCATTGGATCAAAGACAGTAAATAAAATTACTCTAATTTACAGGATTTATCAGGACTTATTTTTCCAGCGTGTAGTGTCTTTCTAGATGAATATTAAACACAGCCCAATCTGTTTCCCTCTTCTTTGTTTTACACTAAGACAAGAACAAGTTTCTTTGTTGGTACAAGTGTCTCCAGCACAACAGGATATTTGTGTTGTCTTGTCTTCTGCTCTGCTCTCTTTACATCTTCTGCAACTCCGAGTTCAAAAAAAGCTCCTATCAAAGGTCATAGGTCACATGCTTAATTTGCTTAGGGTAAATTCAAGCAGAAAAGCAATAGTTGAATTTAATCAGTGTGGCTATCTATGGAGCTCCATGCATTAATGCCACCCAGTATAGTGCATAATCTGTGCCATGAAACAGGCAATGGCTCTGCAGGTGTATTCACCTTCACCGTCCAGACTGGGAATTGGTTTGTCACCTTAAGTCTCCTCTACAACAATTAAAGAAATTAAAGTTTGGCAATTACTATGAAATTACTGCTCTATGGAGTGGCTGGAGCGGGTTCAGAGAAGGACAACGAAGCTGGTGCAGGGTCTGGAGAAAATGTCTTATGAGGAGAGGCTGAGGGAGCTGGGGTTGTTTGGTCTGGTGAAGAGGAGGCTGAGAGGAGACCTTGTTGCTCTCTACAGCTGCCTGAAGGGAGGTTGTGGTGAGTTGCAGGTTGATCTCTTCTCCCAGGTGACTAGTGATAGGATGAAAGTTGCACCAGGGGAGGTTTAGGTTGGGTATTAGGAAAATTTTTTTTACTGAGGGAGTGGTGGAACCTTGGAACAGGCTGCCCAGGGAGGGGGTGGAATCACCATCCCTGGTGGTGTACACAAATCATCCAGATGTGGCACTGCAGGACATGGTTTAGTGGTCATGATAATGTTTACTAGCTGGTTGGACTTGATGATCTTGGATGTTTTTTCCAACCTTAGTGATTCTATAATTCTACGGTAAAACAGCAGCTGAAGTAGACCTGGCTACATCACTCCTTGCCAATCCTTAGAGTTTAAGCTGTTGGGTTGAGTCATGTTGAAAGAGTTCCTACATTACCCATCAAAACAGAAGCTGGTTCAGGACTGTAGCTTCTAAGTACCGTTGTGTTCCAAATCTCATTGCTCCTGATCAGTGGCATGTCCTGTGAGTAAAACAAGCTAACTCCCAATAAAGTACTCAATATAATTTTGAAAAGAAAGCAAAATGTGATAATATTTTTTAAGATACAGAAAAATAATCCTTCCTTCTCCATAAACATAACATTTTTTCCATTTTCTCACCCATGTCTTGTTTTCTGCATTGCAGCCAAGACTGCAGGCAGGAAATACAAATAGGTTTACATGAGAGCCTTGCAATTTTCTATTCAAATGTGTAACCACAACAGGAGTCAATTCAACTCACCTTAATGTTTTGGAGAGTGCTGATGCTAAGCCTCTACATCTTGTGGGGGATACAAAATACCGGGTAGAAGTGGTGACAGGAGGAAAAAATATTCATGGTACAAGTAGTAACTAAAGCAACTAAAGGCAGATGAAAAGGAAGGAAGGAATGTATTTTTTCTATTTTTCTTTCTTTTGCTTAGGCAAAACACCTGTAGAGTCTTAACTGACCTTGTGGAAGTGGAGTTGGACTCAAAAGAGGGACTCTGCTCAATGGTCTATTTGCTTGTTACAAAGTAAGATCTTGACATCCTCTTACTTGATGCAAAGGAATTGTGAAACAAGAGTGGGTTTAGGAGTCTACCCCAGACTCTGTTAGGGGAGACCTTCATGTAGGACTCTCCCCATCACACATGTGTCTGACTCTGCAGCACTTTTGGACCCATCAGTATGGTGGGTGGACACTGGGCAATGTGGAGGTGTGATGGAGAAACACAGCCACACTGGTGACCTTGGCAGCAAGGGGATGGGGAACTCCACGTCACCACAGCTGGAGCTGTGCGAGATGTATGGGCACTGCACGTGAGCTTTCCCTTCATACCTTTCTTTGTGTAAAGGGGACAGGTGTCTACACTCAGCTCCCGGTCACCTTCTGTGCCAAACACATTTCTGCAGGCTCCCTTGGGTAGGATTTAGTTTGGGGAAACTGAGGAAGTGGGATGAGGGAAGCGAATGGATTTCAGAGAAAGGCACAAAAGAAAAGCCAGCTGTGGAGATTCTTTATTTTTAATGCTAAAAGGTTTCACGATCCAAAGCATTGACAGTAGAGAATGTGATACCTCAGGAGAAAAAGAGCAGACAAATGGGATATTCAGTCACATCTAAGTGGAAACATATTTTTGTGAGCCATAATATTTGTGCACTTCAGTTTTCCTTAGTGTCTTCCCCATCACAGTACCAGCCCTTTACCCATGAAAACATGTTGGTTTGTTCTTACAGATACTGGGAGAGTTGAAAGACATGCACCCACAAAAATGAAACCTCTTTTTTTGAAGGTACATGTCTCCTTATGAAAAGGAAATGGAAAACTAAAAAGATCAAATAATGTATGGAGCATTTAAACATGTTGCTTAAATGAATGCATATTAAAAACAAATGCACTGAAGATTTAAGATTGGAGCTCCATTTTGGAAAAGGGAATGAGGATTAGAAATTTGGCTCCATTCTGAATTAAAAAGTTTGATTTTTTTTTTTTTTAAACTCAGTTCAATTTCCCATTAAAATATTTCTGCTTGAAAGATGTTCACTTCAGTGTTGCTTTATGGTGTAAAGGGGAGCAGGTAGCTGCTTGTGGAGTAGTGCCTGTTTTACTCCTTTAGCTATAGAATGCAGGATGAGAATGACCTTGGAGATTCAGACACCTGAGTTTAGCTGCATGTGTGTGTTTCCCTGTATAATAGGCTTATAAGCTTCTGTTATGAACAGTGCCATTTTAATCTGAAGCACGTGGAGCTTTGGGGTTGGTTGGTCCCACCACAGGGGGAAACTCCTACATGGTGACAGCTGAACTGTCCTCAAGTCACGAGACTGAAAGGGTTGTCAGGCATTGGAACAGCCTGCACAGGGTGGTGGAGTCACCATCTTTGGAGGTGTTTAAGAGCCAGGTAGATGTTGTGCTTAGGGACATGGGTTAGTGGTTTTGATAGGGTTGGGAATAAGGTTGGACTTGATGATCTTAAAGGCCTCTTCCAGCCAAAACGATTCTGTGTCTCTGTGATAAGTCTCTACTGACTGCCTGGGCCTGAGTTGGGATTCAGATCTGCAGGACTGGCATCTCGTGGCATGTACTAATAACAAACGATGTTCTACCAACTTCCAGCTGCTTCTCCAAAAATAAAGCATCTCTCCCTAATGTTGCTGTCAAATCTGCCACGCCTGTATGAAAATCTTGGGTTATCCTATATCATCTCAAACAGTATTGGACACTTATCTTTAAGTATCAACTCCTACCTGAGAGCACCCACCCTACCCCAGACTGTCCTGATGGCTTAGGTGCACAGCTCACCCACCTACCCCTAAACGTAGGTGTCTCAATCTACAAGTTGAACCTGACCATTGGAGTGCAGTTTAGTTTAACATAAATACGAGGTGCTGTTTCAGATGCCATAGGGTATCTGGGGCATCCTCTTGAAGCTAGCTGATATTGCAAAGCATTTCTGGAAGTACCATACTCCTCTGGTCTGACCATGTCAGGCTGAGTGGGATGCTGCAAGCTAGATATATACATTATAGGTATGGAAAATCACGTGACATAAATCTCACCCTGATGAAAATCTTGGAATAAAGCACTTAAGCCAACGTGCAATGTGTCGAAAATTGTTGTTGACAAAAGCATTCTGAAGAAGCAAGCTGCCTTTCAAGCTTAAAAGATACTGTGCCTTGATAGTGTTTGCATAAGTAGCTTAACAGAACAGTTGATTTTTCCTGTATTTTTAATTCTCCTGAGCATTCATTTGTATGTTCTGCAAGAGCTGATCCCTGGATTCCTGGGGGCCAGAAGCTTGCATACAGACTAGTAAAAACCCCTAGTTCTGCTGATTCATGTGGGTGAGAATCTTTGTATCTTTAAATGAGAGGACTAGATAACTTTCATCTAGTAGAAAACATCATCCACACCTCAGCAGCCAATGTGAGAACCTGAATCCTGTCTAACAGTCCTTAGGTACCATATCTGTTTTCATCACTTTTATCCCACAGCATTTTCCTCCTCCAGTTTGAAATGATTATGGATTGCCTGGGTTTATATAGCTCATACAGGGGTTTTAATGGTCTTTCTTTAGCTTTCAGGCATTCCCGTGAACACAATTGCATTCACTTTCCTCCTTTTGCTCTTTTTTCCAAGTGCTCGGTGGGTGTACTTCGATATAATTCCCTTGATGTCAGCGTAAGGTCACTGATTTACCCTAGCTGAGGCTTTCCTCCAGTTTGGTGGGTTTATTTTAACGCCCCATTTCTGTGATCATTACTGGCTTATAGCTTTAACTAAACTTTTCAGTGTCATAATTTGGAAACACTGAAAACCAACGCTTTCACTTGTAAAGGGATCAGCACTTCTGGTGGCTTTTTATTTTTTTTCCCCCCAGTTTTAGCACTGGCCTATAAATATCCCATTAACAAGAATCTGTTGCAAGTGTTTTTATTGTTTTATTCTTTGCTTTGCGGTGAGCTAAGTGTTTCTGAATTTCCTGGGCGGATGCATGAGACTGTTACATGCTGAATCTGGTTTTATCAGTTTTATTCTGTTTAAGCTACTATAAATGTGATCCAATGTGTGTAGCTATATCATTATTCTGATAACTGTTATTATTACTATTGTGATTACTGTCACTCTCTTTATTGCTGTAATTAGCAGCATTTGGGAACTAGTGATTGGCAGTTCCGTACTAAGAATAGCTTAGCATAACTCCAGTCGGTTTAGCCAAGAGCAACCTTGGTTTTGCTTTGGTTTTGGTTTGTAGGGTTAGTGGTGACAAGAACACTGTGGGATTCCAGCTGTTGCAATGTTTGGAGTGCAAGCACTATTCATCCAGCTGTGGTACAGTGATTTCAGTAAGCGGACGCATTTCATTATAAGTTGAACAAAACACTGAGATACTTTCACAACACCTACGTGTTCTTTCTTGTTCCACTAACTACTGTGAGCCAGAAATTGCTATGTCAGATGTTCTGTGAGATAATGAGAGCTTCATAGAAGTCTGGAAATAATGTAGTGGGGAAGGACACACAGGGCAGCACTGGTCAGGTTTGTGCAGAGCAATTCCTGCTCCTCAACCAGCGCTGGGATGATGTGCAGATGAACTTGATCACGCCAGTGTGGGTGGATCAGAGTGGGCTTGTGCTCCTCCTGTGTGAGCTGCTGGCATCATGGCTGTCTGAAAACATAACTCTGTCAAAGCTCTGTGAGGCAGGAGAGTTTTGCTATGGTGTAATGCTAGGCTAACATGGCCATACAGCTGTAGAACAGAGACACAAAATCCAGCCTTGCTGCTCCTGCAGTTTCCCATCAAACCCAGTACTTTGTAGAGACATTCTCAAATTTTGCTTAACAGAAGACCTAAAGGAGGAGAAAGAGTTTTAGAATACACTACAGTTTGAAAAGGAGTGTGTATTTACATTTAGTTGAGGAAAAAGATCAGCTTCATATTAAAGTTCTGTGCTTGAGTGTCATAAATGAGACTTTTTTTCAAGTACTTTCTTCCACAGCTTGAAAAAAGTTTTGGGCAACCCTCTCAATCTCTCAGGACTTATTGTCCTAACAACTGCTCACTTTTCTGGGCTATTGGAAAGGCTAACAATATTCCTTTGCCATCCTAAGCTATAAAACACAATGTAAACACATGCTATTACCGACACCTATTTGCATGCAAGGCAGTGCTGGGAGTAGTTTCAGAAGCAAATCAATTGCACACCACGATTTTGATTTTGTGATATCCAGCTATTGGTTTCAGAGATACCTTGGGGCTTTCTAAATGGCCTTGGTCAAATACTTACATCAATTTCATTAATCTTTCTGTCTGGCTTCATAATTAATTGAAAAATTATTTCCCTATGTAGCAACCTAGTCTTGTCCCCAGCAGTTTAGGTGCTTGTCTGGAGTGAAGGATAATCAAAATCACTTATCAGCAGATTTCCATCATCTTCTCTGTCTCACAGGCCAAGGTTAGAGCCCTCAGCAATTGTAAAAGAGTTATCTCAGCTGTGGGGTCCAGATCCAAACCAGCTTGTGCATAGTGAATTGAAATGTGTTCAAGATCCCTGCAGTTGTTCAGGTGCTAATTCTTTTTGGCTGTAACTCTGGAGTGAGAGAGCAAAAATAGGATGGTAATCAACCGGACCAGGATTTCCCAGCTTGTGGACAGGTGTTTTACTGTGGCCCTCCTCAAAGCAGAGGTGGCACTGTGAGGTTAAAATGTCAAACTTTAACAACAGAGACTTAAACAGGAGAAAAGGCCAAAGATAAGGTGCCTGGTGCTTTTCTTAGACATTCTGAGGTTGAAGTCATCATCAGCCATCTGCTTGGTTTTGATAGTTTATGACATGATCAAGGGACTTCTGTGGTCCAACACTATGTGTGAACCCTAACAAGGTAAAGCTATATCTTTCTATTTAGTTAAATAGGAACCCCTTTTTCCTTCATTATAAGAGAACTCCTCTGGCTGCATAATTTTGTACTATTTTATGGGCACAAGTTAAGAGTCTGAACTAGAAAAGAATTCTCTTTACTGTTGATGGCACACAGGGCCATGTGTGACTGTGCTACAGAAACAAGCCTTGTTTTTCAACGTCTGGGTTGTATGGCAATCAGTTTGAATTCATATTTAATCCATTTTTCCATATATATTACTTTGCTCACATCTAATACATTAGATGGTCAAATAAACACATATTTAACTGCCTGAATTGTCCTTCTGACTGAACTCCTGAGGTTGAATTGACTTTCAGAGACAGAATCGACTGTATTGAAAAATTACTTGTCCTTTCTTGGTCATCTTTAATTGCTTTAGGATCTTACTGTTGGCTAGATGAATCACTGACTACATAATGTTCTTAATAACTTAATTAAGAAGGCCAGCATTCAAAATGAAAGATAGGAGCCCAAGAAAGATGACCTCTCAAAGTTGTTAATCAGCTGTATTGACATGAGCTTTGCTGTGAACTTTGCAAGCTGTGATACGTGCAGTGACAATCATAAGGATAATGAAGTCAGTTGTTCATTTCAGTCAAAGTGACAAGAACAGACTTGATTCAAATGAAATGAGTTAGCTATAAAACCTTGAGTATGTGAGAATGAGCTTGTAAAAATGATAGTTCTGAATCTGATGTTTCTTTTGGTTATCAACTTCGATCACTTGGAGAACAGCTTTTTGTAGGTGGTATTACAAACTCAAGTGATTTTCCTTACCAGTATTTGGTTGTTCTTATAAAACCTTGTGGCAGATGCTGAATTGCAGATATTGTTATCAAAGCTAATTTCTAGCCCTCCTCTTGGGGAGAAATGTTGAAAGACAAAACCAAATCCATGCCAATAATTGAGATTCCAGAACACAAATAAAATGCAATTGCCATTAAACCACCTCAAAACGTGCATCGGTAGTCATGTGATTTTGCAATTGCTTGAACAGCTACAAGCTTAGGCAATTTTTTTGTTGATCCTCTCTGGTTGTCAAGGCTGACCTTGCACCATCTTTCACAGCATCCTATGGTTGCCATTGACTGCACATCTCTCCGTATCTTTTATGTCTTTGCTGGTGTACCTTTATATCCAAAGCATTGACATCAAAACAAATGTGAAGAAACATGGTTTAAAAGAAGACAAAAAAAGGAGCAGTTTCATTTTCCAGCTGTTCACCTCTACCATAAATCATTTGCCTTCCCTTATAAAAGACATAGTCCTCATAGAAGTATGAGGTGATCACTGACAACATGACTCTTACAGTAGTTCTAGCTTTCAGTTTAGTAATCAAATACTTCTTGACGTCGGATTACAACCAAAATTAATAGACATTTCCAGGCATTTAAAAATCCCACCCCTTCTAGGGAAGCTTTAAAAGAATTTATCTTTGTGCTGATGGAGAATAACAGCTTCAAATTCAGCATGCTAAGAAATTTTTAAATCCTATCATGCATCTGAATAAACATTGCTGCCTATTCAGAAACCTGCCATGACCTCTGTGGCTTCTTTGTCAGGTGTGACTTGCCATACCCGAGGTCTTGTATGGTTGAAAAAATTCATTAATACAGAGGAATGAAGAGAACAAGGTGCTAAATTGTTAGAAAAGTCTCTTCTTTTTGTACCCATGGTAATTGCCTGCATTCCTGGCTGCATTCTTATAAATCACTTTCTATCATTTTGAGAGAGGAAGATTAATTATCTCGTGCACTGCAGAAATTAATAATAAAACTCTAACTTTGTTACTGGGAACAGCAGAGTGAAGGGGAATGTGACTTTCAGTTTGAGGTTTCAGAATTGCCTCCTACTGTTGCTTCTCTTGAGGCAGTGCAGTTATAATGCACTCAGCACAGGTCAAGGTTTACGTGGCTTATTGTTACCCCCAGGTGTTCTTCTTATGTATTAAAAAGACTTAACAAAGAAAAATAGAAAGAAAATTGCTATCACAGAGAATCTGTCTAATCTGCATGTCAATTGACTTTGTTTCTTCAAAAGTGAAATAATCTGATCAAAAGAAGAAAGAAAAATTACTCTGTGTAGATTGCTGAATTATAGGTAGTTATACTGAATTATAAGGACATGAAGGGAAAACAATTCTGCCACTACAGTAGGCAGAGCAGAGCTTGTCAAAGAGACAAGTCCAAAATAAGCTAAATATTGTTTCTTTAAGATTCAAGAACAAGGTTTATAGCATTTTAATGCTTGTGATTAATGAGGTAGAAAGCAGATGCTCTATCAGTGAAGTAGAGATAATATCATCAATGTTCTGAGTAAGGAATAGTTTATTATTTCACAAAAGCTTCATGCCCTTCTGGCCTTGCTTAGGGACTTGGCAGGATATGAAATGAAGATAAATGGTAGTTTAAACAGAGTTCACCCTTCCTTGCAAGACCTTATTAGTAAAACAGGAATACAAAACATTGGCTTGCAAGATTAGTAATATGTGCAGCACCTCCTGTAATAGATATGTATATATATTTAATAATAATTGATTAGGAACATGTAGGACAGGTCTCATTATCAAGGTCTATTGATTTTTTTTTCTACTCGTGGCCCGTTGCTATATCATTTTCCAATTATGTAATAATCTTCTAAGTATAGTGGATGAAACTCTTAATAATTCAATGAGCACAGCAGTTTTTTCTGAGTGGGGGAAGAGAGGGAGGTAATGTGGAACCCACACAAGATGGCTGTGGGACTATGAACACTCAACCTCTGAAAGGAAGCACCATGGAAATGTTTATGTTTTAAGGTGGAGCCCTAGATGATTTTTTTGTGTGTGTGTATTTATTTACTGTAAGATGCAGCACACAGATCCTGTCGATGGATATTTGTAAGAATAGAAGAACTTTTTAACATTTCTGGCAAGATAGTGTTACTTTTTGAATTCTTGGAGATCACAGAATCACAGAGATGTGGAAAAGAACCTTACTGTTAAGAATCAAGTATCATAATAGAGGGAATAGTTTAACTTACACTTGCAGTGTAGAAACCCGGTCATTGACACTAACTCTGTATATAAAATAATTCCTGACCATCACTGATAAATACTTCTGTTAACTTTTGCCAACATTTTTTCGTCCAGAAACTCCAAACATCTGCAGAAAATTAAGGGATTTTGCTGCTTAAATCTCATGCTTATTTTCATGTTGCTGAAGACAAACATTACACAGCAAAAGACAAAATTAATTTCCTCTTAAGGTTGCTTTCCAAAATTTCACAGTGTATTATGGAGGCTCAAATTCAGGTGACCTGCTTTAGATCCCTTACTTCAGATGGGTGAATCTTACTTGTATTGCTATTGAGGGATACTACTGAGTAGCTTTAGACTGAATGACAAACTTTCAGATGCCTGAAAAAGGTGGAGTCAGGAGGAATGCTCTTCTTTGCTGGTGAGCAACTCCATCCACCTTCTTTTCATCTCATACATCTTAGACTATGCGTGGTAGGAAAAATTACTTATATTATTGAAGCAGACTATACAAAGCCATAGAGTGCAATAATCATGGTAAACCAGCTCCCTGAGATGGGAGACTTTATTCATACCGGCTTCCAGGAGTGCATAAAAGTAGATCAATAAAAGCAGTCTTCCTTATCTACTGAAGTTTATAACATTTTATCTCCAGCTGTAGTTTTAACTATGGATTGCATAACAAACTTTTGAAAAAAACTTGTTCTTTATTTACTTTATTCTTTAACTCAAAAAGTTTGTTGCTTACTTGTATCTAATAGTTAACTCTAGTTCCACATTTATTTGTCTTCATTAGCAATTGATTTTTTTTCATTTGGATAACAAATCTTTACAACTCTTCTCCGTAAAATGACATAATATCAAACCAGGGGAAAGTGGTTTGGATTAAATGCAACACTGACAATCTTCCCCGATACTTTTTTTTACCCCATTAAAAATACAGCTTAATTATGAAATGGAAAACCCATGTCAAAAGCTGAAACATTTTATTTTGAAAATGTTGAAACAAAATAGAGAGTAAAACAACACTGGTAAATAGAGAATGGGTCTCTAGCCTTCTAACTGCAGAGGTTTTTGCTCTCAAACAACACAGCAATTGGTCT
>JANHGN010012056.1:35595-46644 GCA_024605025.1 Megaceryle maxima
AGAGGCTGTGGAGTCTCCTGCTCTGGAGACTTTCCAACCCCACCTGGCTCTGTTCCTGTGTGGCCTGCCCTGGGTGACCCTGCTCTGGCAGGGGGCTTGGACTCGGTCTCCAGAAGTCCCTTCCAAACCCTACCATTCTATGAGTCCATGATTCTATGAAAGGCTGTGGACATTTAAAGACAGGCCATTTAGATGAATCTTACTATTTTTCTCTATCTAGAAGACAATGGTGTCTTCTGGTATTTTGCTGCAGTAGATGACAGGAGATAGATTGGTTTGAGATTAGTTCAGTGTGTGTTGTGAACAGAATAGGAATATTATTTCAGCAGGCACTGGATCAGTTCTAGCAGTTCTGGCTTGTCATCCTCTCCTCATTCAGAGGTCTCCCCATCTTCAGATGTCTTCTGATGTCCCTTGCACCAGTGAGCCAGTTTTCCAGGCTAGTAGTATAGGATGTATTGTGGGGATAGCAGAAAATATGGCTTACTCCATTTTCAGTTCCTGGCTGGTCTGCACTGCCTTTACCTTCAAAGGACTTTTTAATAAAGACAGCCCGATCTCCAGTGTTGTGGACATTGACTGAATTCTTCCAGACCCAAAGGGCATTTGTGTTCAAAAATGAACAAAAAAGCTGTCCATTGCCTGGCATTTCTCAGGAGAAGCCATGTGTACATTAAGGAAGTTGTAAGAATCGTTGTGGTTGCTGGAGGACACAGACTTACCTTTCCAAAAGTCAGTTGTTAGATTGTCTGAGAAAGGGAAGTTCTTGGAATACAAGATCAATAATTGATTTAAGTGAGCCGAGATTAGAATAGTTAAGAAATTGTTTGTGTTATAGAATCATAGACTGGTTTGGGTTGGAAGGGAGATTCAAAGGACATCTAGTCCAACCCCCCTGCAGTGAGCAGGGATGTCTGCAGCCACGTCAGGTTGCTCAGAGACCAACCTGACCTTGAGTGTCTCCAGGGATGGGACATTTACCACCTCTCTGGGCAACCTGTGCCAGTGTTTCACCACCCTCGCTGTAGAAAATTTATTCCTAAAATCTAGTCTAAATCTACTCACTTTTAGTTTAAAACCATCACCCCTTGTCCTGTCACAACAGGCCTTGATAAAAAACTGTTCCCATCTTTCTTATAGGCCCCTTTAAGTGCTGAAATGCCACAATAAGGTCTCCCCAGAGCCTTCTCTTCTCAAGGCGGAATAATTCCAACACTCTTAGCCTTTCTTCATTGCCAAGGTGCTCCAGCCCTCTGACCATTTCTGTGTCCCTCCTCTGGCCCTGCTCCAGCAGGTCCATGCCCTTCTTGTGCTGAGTTCTCCAGAGCTGGACAATGTACTCCAGATGAGGTCTCACCAGAGCAGAGAAGAGGGGGAGAATCACCTCCCTCAGCCTGCTGTCCACACTTCTTTTGATGCAGCCCAGGATACGGTTGGGCTTCTGGGCTGTGAGTGCACATTGCTGCCTCATGTCCAACTTTTTATCTACCACTACCCCCGAGTCCTTCTCCTCAGGGCTACTTTCAATCCCTTCGTCTCCCAGCCTTTATTGATATGTGGGATTGCCCTGACACAGGTGCAAGACCTTGCACTTGGCCTTGTTAAACCTCATGAGGTTTGCATGTGCCCGCTTCTCAAGCTTGTCCAGCTCCCTCTGGGCATCCTGTCCCTCTGGTGCGACAGCTGCAGCACTCGTCTTCGTGTTGTCTAGAAACTTGCTGAGGGTACACTCAATCCCACTGTCTATGTCATTAAGTTATTAAACAGCACTGGTCCTAGTACAGACCCCTGAGAGAAACCACTTGCCACTGATCTCCATCTGGACATGGAGCCATTGACCACTACCCTCTGGATGTGACCATTACATTACAATTACATATCCAATGAAGAGTCCACCCATCAAATCCTTGTCTCTTCGATTTAGAGATAAGGGTGTTGTGAGGGACCATGTCAAAGGCCATACAGAAGTCTAGACAATGTTCACAGCTGTTCCCGTATCCACTGATGTTGTCACTCCATCACAGAAGGCCACTAGGGTGGTCAGGCAGGACTTGCCCTTGGTGAAGCCATGCTGGCTGTCCTGAATCACCTCTCTGTCCTCCATGTACCTTAGCATAGATTCTGGGAGGACCTGTTGGTCCTACCTCCATTAGTCACAAACCTGATCTTCTCTTGCAGTAGGATGGACTTTACTCCCCTGGTCCCAGTCTTACAGTCCATCCACTTGAGAGGTGTGGGAAAAGAAGGGGGTGTGGCCAGTAAATAGTGAGGTAAAAAAGTTGTTGAGTACTTCAGTCTTCTCCTCAGCTGCTGTTACCAGCTTGCCAGTCGTGTTCTTCAGGGGGTTACTCTTTCTTTAGTCTTCCTTGTGCAGCTGACATGCCTGTAGTAGTCCTTATTCTTTGCATCCCTTGCCAAGTTCAGCTCCAGCCATGCCTTGGCCTTCCTCACCCCATCCCTACACAACCAGGTAGTGTCCCTGCACTCTTCCCAGGATCCCTGTCCCTGCTTCCACTGCCTGTGCAGTTCCTTCCTGTCCTTTAGTTTGACCAGCAGGTCTCAACTCTTCCATGCTTGCCTCGCCTTCCATGCCTTCCTGACCTGGGGATCAAGAGCTCCCACAGTCTACGGAAAGTGTCCTTAAAGATCTGCCAGCCCCGTTCTGCTCCCTTGTACCTGAAGGCCAGTTCCCAGGGGGTCCTATTGACTAATTCCTTGAGGAGCTGGAAGTTTGTTTTCCTAAGATTCAGAGTCTTGACTTTACTCCTCGCCTGACCCATATCCCTCAAGACTGTGAACTCCACCAATGCATGATCACTGCAGCCCAGGCTGCCTCCAGTCTTGACATCACCGATTAGCTCACTTTCACTGGTGACCACCACGTCCAGGATCTCATCCCCTCTGGTAGTGCTGTCTACTACCTGACTTAAGAAGTTCTCCTCAATGCATTCCAGGAGTCTCCTGGATTGCCTACAGCTCAGTGTGCTGCTTTTCTAGCAGATGTTGGTGTGGTTGAAGTCCCCTAGCAGGACAAGAGCCCGAGAGTGTGAAGCCTCCTGTAGCTGGAGTAAGAAGGTTTTGTCAGTAGGCTCCCCTTGGTCGGGAGGCCTGTAGCAGACACCAGCAAAGTTCCCTTTGTTGCCTTGGTCTCTAATGCTTACCCAGAAGCTTTCAACCTGCTCATGGCTATTCTTCATGGATATCTTTTCACACTCGTATCCATTTCTTGACATAGAGGGCAACACCGCCACCCCTCCATCCTCACCTGTCCCTTCTGAACATTCCGTAGCCATCCACAGCCATGGGACATCCAGTCATGGCATTCATCCCGCCAAGTTTCAGTAATGGCAACCAAGTTATAGCTTTCTGGCAGCACAGTGACTTCCAGCTCCCCCTGTTTGTTGCCTATTCTGCATGCAATGGTGTAGAGCCATTTTAGCTGGGCTGTCAGCCGTGTCACCTTCTTAGAGGAACACCTCTTAATTCCTTTGAGGTATTTCACTGGGGGTTCCTTATTGGCTGCTCTTACCTCAGGAGCCCCTGGCTCATCTCCTAAGACCAAGTGTTCTGCAGTGTCCCCAGCACGCTTCGGAGAAAGAGGCTGAGGACCCTCACTAGCACCCCATCCCTCTAACCATAGTTCTTTAGGAATTCACTGAAGCTGTGCCTTAAAATTCCCTCATTTCCAGTAAATTACTGTAAAATATCTGAATAGTCAACAACATAACAGCCATGAAAACAGTGTGTTGCTTTTCAGTGATAAATAAATAAATCCACACTTCTTTCTTGGCTCATCGAGCATCTTCATTGAACAGCACCTGATTGATAGGGCTGTAATGATAATCCAGCTCCTCTGTTTAATGAGCCAGAGTGAACATCCAGCTAAAGCAGACTGTGTTTCTGACACCCAGAGAATGGGCTGGAATGACTGCCAGAAGTTGTTGAGCTGGAGAGAATTTTAAATGAATGAATTGGGCATGAGTCACGTCTTTCCGTAGAGCAACTGCGGGTGCTGGCTGCTGAAGTGCTTGAGAAATCAACAAGGGCCCCTTTTGAGGGAGCTGAGGGAGAATTTCATAACTGGCTCGAATTTGGAATTCTGCAGTGCATCTGGAATAATAATACCCTGCAACAGCAGAGATTATTTAAAGACAAGCAGCTTCAGTCTGTCAATAACTCAAATCCTAGCAAACTTGGGTGGTGAAGGGTGGCAGAGTGTTAATTGGTCTGGAAGCAGTATAAATACTTTCTGCATTTATCTCACTTACGAATGTTCACTGGTGATACGTTATCAGTAATTTATGATGTGCCATGACAAACACTTACATTTCTGACAAAAATAGCAATTAGTTAGAAGAATGAGGATTCTTCTTGAATGCTTTCAGCAAGTCGTAGGGGAGATTTCTTTGCTTCCATGCATGAACTGCCTGTAAAAATCCTTCAAATTTGGCAATTTTCTCTGTTGCCTAAATTTAATAAAGGCCTTCTAAAAACCTCACGAATGCTCTCATAAAATTATCGAATTATTTGCATACCCAGTGCATAAATTAGCATGCAGTCATGGTGAGAAGTACAAATTAAACATCAATTTACTCATGCACTTTCTTAATCCTTGATGCAGGCACTGTTACTTATTTGATTCTGTTTTCTCCTGCACAAACATGGCAATTATTACCAAAGGTTGTCTTCCAAAAGAGGAGTAGAGTGTGAATGAAAATTTTCAAGCATTGTCTCACGTATGGGGTGTGCTCCCTTCCCCAGAATTTCATGCAGGGTGATTGTCAGGTGCAGGGAAATGAATGGAGGAGTCCAATTTATTACAGTTAAGCATCACACTACAGATCATTACTGGGCTGTGTCTTCACTTTCATCCTGGGGGAAAGGGACTCACATCCCTGTGAGAAAAATCAAATGCTTTCTGAAGCTGATGACTGCTGTGAATCCCAAAGATTTCTGTGCTATTAGTGGTTTAGTAGCTGGAATCAAAATACCGTAGTATCCAGGCATTTCTAAGTGCATTTACTCATGTTTTTTTGTTGAACTGCAGTAGGGTTTGTTTTGAACAATAAAAGTTTACTTAATTCTTGGTGCTTGAGAAGACTGTGGAAAAATAAGAATTTCTGGATTCAGAGAGAACTTGAAAACAATGATGTAATACTATGGTTGCATTCCCAGGCCACCAAAAGATTGACAGTGTTGGTGAAGATTCAAGTCAAAAGCAATTTGCTTCTCTTGTGTTTTCTCTTTGTAGGAAAGCTGGAGAATACCATAATTAAACTCTCCTTAATAAATTTGTAAACAGATGTAGACCAAGATTATTGAAGCCAGCTGAAAGGTATCTCTTAAACTTAGGAGTTTTGGGTAAATCCTGGAATTATTTGATTTTAGTTGTAAGTTTAGTTAGTTATATTTAGTTACGCTCATTCCCTTCCTTCTCTACCCACTTGTTTTATAATTCACCTTTTTAAAGCATCACCCGACGTCCGTTTTCAGCTATGGATGGAATCTGGGATTTGAGTACCAAGTGGGGGGTGTTGCAATACGGTATAACCATAAAAGATAGAAAGAGGGCTCCTTTTTTATTTATATTTTTTTTATTAGTTGGAAAGGATGTAGCAACTGAACCTCTTGGGCTTTTTTGTATCTCCTCTAGGATTACTGTGTGAGGTGACCAAAGTCACGGGTGACAGTGTTCATTGCCTGTGGCTCTGGGAAGGAAAGTCATTGGAATAAATCTGCTAGGCATTCCCTTGGCACTGTGCAGGATGGGAGGGGATTATTGGATCTGCTGGACAACCCTTTGTGGTTACTTAGGAGCACTGAAGGTGAAATGGAAGGATACTGCTTAACAGTAAAGAGCAAGAAAGTCTCATACTCTAAATAAAAGGAAGAATATGGTCAGTATGACCAGTCAGTGGAAAGGAATGTTGAATCTTCTGATCTGTTACAGAGAAACTTCTCATTTTAGAAAGATGCTATTTTCTAGTCAGGATATATTTTAGCTCTTTATTGAAACCCTTTACTCCTGAACTGCATAAGAATGCAGCCATATGAACTGCCATACTCAGTGCTACTCTCTTGCCCTTAGACCCACAAGGAATAGGTCAGAAATGCCTGCAGTTCAGATCAGGAGCAATAATTGCAATGGAAAAATACTTTTTTTTTTCCCCCCTGGATTTTTCTCATTCCGAGGGCAGAAGATGTTTCTCCAGTTCTTAGAGAGCAGGTGACTGGCTTGTTTGGAGGGTGAGGAAGATATTGCAGGTATGCTGTATGACAACAGTGGGAATCACTGGGCTTGTTGCTTCTGGAGCAGTGGTTGTCTTAGAGGATTCTGCTTTTTGTGAAGCTGCTGTTATCTCCCAGCACCTGTCCTCAGACATTGAGTGGTTATATCAGTGGCACTGAATAAAAATGATCCAAAATTGACAGTTGGGAAAAGAATCTTCAATCTGAGGAAAGGCACCTACAATTAAAAAAAAACCCTGAACCCAAGAAAACAATGAACAAACAAAACAACAAACTACCTTACACTAAACTATCTAGTTTTTCAGTGAAACTCATCAGGAAAAGAAATTTATTTTGCTTCTGGAAAAAGTAATTCTTCCCCAGATCCCCTCTTTCTAAGATTTTGTGCGCAGAAACGCAGCAAATGCTAGAAGAAGTGGATGAGTCTTTTAGACCACTTTGACAGGAGCAGTAAATTTCAGTTCTCAAACCTGCTTGAATGTGGAAGCTCTGAGCCACAGAAGAGCCTTATAAAGTTCATAGACCTGGGCTGCTTGCTAGAAGAACTGCCAGGAATGATAAAAATGATAATAAATTTGCTTTTACTGCTCCTCTCTGTTGTAATAAATTTGTCCTGTATCTTTACACAAAAATGTGTACAGACCGACTTTATAAACCCCTAGGGAGAATTTTGTGCACAAAAGTAACATTCTCTTTCTGCTCACTTCTGTTTGTGGTGTCTTTTTATAATTTGTGGAAGGTGTCCAACAGGTTGGAAAAATGCATTGAAAACCTAATCCAGACATGTCAATACAACACTGGTTTCAGTTTAAACAAAAACCAAGTGAGCTTTCCCCTTCCCAAAGAAGTGTCTCCAAAAATACTTCTCTGGTTCAGAGAGTACCTTTTTGTCCTGGCTTAACTCCTTCTGTACTGAAGAGTAAGAAAGGTTATTTTTACGTGACCTAATGTGTATACTTATTTAGAATAAAAATAATATTTCTCCAACAGCAGCAGCAGATTTGATCAGAACTATAAGAATTTCTAACGTGTTTGGCCAAAGTCTTTGCTAGTCTAAAATGAAGTAAGCACAAGAGCATTTATGTTTAGTCGTGCAAAATTTAGACAGTAATGCATGAATCAAGGGCAGTGGCAAAGGAAATGTCATCATTTCCCTGTGGTTTGTTTGGTGGTTTTTTTGATAAAAACATCCAGAACATGTGGTACTTTTGGAGAATTGTTTAGTAAAATCTACTAAGAGTTACTATCTTGGACGGGGGGTGTGTGTGTGTGTGATATATTTGCCTCAGACCTTCAGTGCCTTTCTTTGCTTTTTGAGAATTTGTCATTAATTTTACATGAATTGGCTTTATTTTTATTTTTTTTAAATGGAGACAAGTTTCCCTCAAGATCAGTTAATATCAGAACTGTCTTGAGTGATGAAATTCAGACCCCATTGAGATTTTTTGGTTTAGGTTCCATGTTTGATTTCAATAAATGGGAAGTAGAATATGTCACCCATCAAAAATGCTGGATTTCAATTAAGAAAAATATCTTCAGTCCATGCCATAATTTCTTTTTTTTTTTTTCAAACCCACGTTCATATGCATACAGTATTATATTGACTAATTTCAGTTTGAGTGGCCCACTATGAATGTATATGATGAATATACCTCAGAAGAATTTAACTGACTCATTGAGAATTCATTTAACATTGAAGCTGGGAGGGTTATACCTGCTCCCCAACTCTGTTAGTGACACCATCATGTGTGTCATACAATGAAACTCAAGCCTAAACTGGTTTTCCCCCCAAATAACTCCAACCAAGTGAGGTCGATAATTCCATCCTTTTTTATAATAAAAAATAAGCAATATAGTCACAAATATTTTTCATAGGGAACAAGAGTACATTTTACAGTTAAAAACATGTAAGTTTTAACTAATGGGTCTTCTCAGGAAGGATTTCATGACACTATCAAACCTTGGGAAGCAGCTTGTGCTAGAGGCAAGCTGCAGAAGTACCTTCAGCTCCAACACACACCTTTTCTTTCCAAACTGAACTGTGCTGGTGAGTAGCACAGTCCTTTCCCCCTGAGGTCAGGGAGCACTCAAGCTGCGTAGCCCTTCATGGGAAGTACAAACAGCATCAGCCCTTTATTAATTAAAGAGCTTTAAATCTCTTGCCATTGGCATTTGATCTCACCACTGAGGAACAGCAGCCTATGGGTTACAGTTCATCTGACTCTGGAGAAGTGAAGGATGGTTTCAATCCATGCTCCCGTGTTACTCAAGTGCACCTAAAATATTGTCTCAGCAGAGAGGTCATGGAGTTAATGAACACAGAGACTGAATTGACCCCTTGTACCTAGAGGTGATCCTCTAAGGGCAGGGTTACAAAACACTGTGGGGAAGCCTACAACCCCCTGTGCCTTCTTGATGGCAGGTAAACAGATATTACTCCTCCGGGTCCTTCCTTCTGGCCTCTGCCATAAGTCTCCATTGAAAAAGTGAGGAAAAGTATCTTAAAAAAACAGTTGTGCTCCTGCTACTGCTATAGTCACAAGGTCAAGCAGCTTAGTCATTAGTGAAGATTATTTTGTTTTGTGATATTCTTCTAGCCAGCAAGAAATGCTGTGAGCTTGCAGGCACCCGCTCAGATGATAAGGAACACTCCAAAGATCCGGTGGAAAATGTGAATAAGCAAAATATTTGTAATGAGGTGGGTTTAGCATTCCTGCCAAGACAAATCAGAGCAGGGAAGAAACACACGTCTTGAGAGTATTTCCTCTCATGGCAACGATGTGACCAATCAAGCATGTGGTTTGAAATAGGAACAGCACATTGGAGCAAGTGGTGAATACACCGAAACTTTAGCTGCCCCGACAATTCAAGAGATACCAGTGCAGCAAGAGTTTTCTGATACATTTACCCCTGAAATCTGTCCAGATACAACTGTATCTGTCCCTTTTTCTTTGTTCACTCTTCCTCCAGCCACCTGAAGTGGCTCTTCTTTCAGGCTTGTGAAGCAAGGTATTGTAAGCACCTTTACCTGGGCATACCTGAGTGTGGCAAGTGAAGGCTCAAGCTCCTCTTCATGGTGAATATGAGGATGCAAATGACTTGTTTTAAGCAGTCAGGCAAGAGTTGAGTCTGGATGAGTGAAATGAGTGGCCATTTGTCTTAACCAACCATCTATTAAGATTTTTCTCTTTTTTATCTTGTAAATGCCCCCTGTTCAATAGTCAGTGTTGCTGCAGAAAGAGTCTGTTCTGATGAGAGTGACAGAGCCTGGAACAGGCTGCCCAGAGAGGTTGTGGAGTCTCCTGCTCTGGAGACTTTCCATCCCCACCTGGATCTGTTCCTGTGTGGGCTGCCCTGAGTGTTCCTGCTCTGGCAGGGGGGTTGGACTCGATGATCTTCAGAGGTCCCTTCCAACCCCTACCCTTCTGGGATTCTATGAATCACTATTCTTTGAAAAATACTGCAAAATGCCCAAGCAGCAGTACAAGCATGACCACAAGGTGCTTTCTTTTAGGATCCAATCCAGTTCCTCTAGAAAACAGAGGAAAAACCATCTGATTTCAATAATCATTGGTCAGGATTAGTCAGCTACTGTCATACTCTACCTGTTGGACTGTTCTGAAACTGATGAAGCAAATTGGACCCCAAAAGTCTGTACCAGGAAGAAAACCCATCACGTTTTCAGAATCGTGGCTGACAAAGTTAAGCTTTAATGTCTCATAAAATCAGTCCCAGGCCTGATGCTCTTGGCTCTCTGCTTCCTTGAATTCAGTAATTTTTATCCTTCCTCAGTCTCCATCTGATCAAATCCTCTGTACCAAGGGTTCGCAGCTTCTTTTTTTTGACTCTATCACTGTGACACCAGTACTGCTGGCTCTGTACCATGCTGTTTCCTTTAGGGAGGCTGAGTATTTTCAAACTATTATAGTCATGCTATGGGCAAACCAGCATTACCTTTTTCTTCTGGCTCTTGGTTTCTTACCCCCATCCCTTTGCCTTTTTGTAATTTTTTTGCCATCCTTTTACCACTATTTAAAGAGTTGACACTATTTTCATTTTCCTTTCGAATGTCCAGATATTCTATTTCTAGCTGTTCCCTCCACAGTTTTTCTTCATCTCACATCTAATTGTTTCCTTGACACATTATAATTACTCCTTTTTAACTTATTTTCCATTTACAATATACCAGAACAAAAGTTTGTATTAACAGTTCAAGCCTCTACATATAGCAGAGGTCCAGGGAGATACAACATCGTGCTACACTCCATGTGAAATATAATTCAGTGTTAGCTAATGCTTTAATCCAGCAAGTAAAGCTGCTGTTGTGGAGCAAGAAAGCAGAGCTGAACTACAGGAGAAAATTAGAGAAGGTAGGAAAGGGGAAAGACAAGGGCTGTAACTATAAAGAGATGAGAGGAGCAGAGACCAGCGAACAGGGCTGAAAGTGACTGGGGAGGAGTGGGGAGCTACAGGGTAGAGAAAGGAGGAGTGGGTAAAAAAAAAACAAAGAGAAATAATAGTGAGGGAAGGAGAATAAATGTGAAGAAAGTGAGGCTGGAAAAGCAGAGAAGCTTCTGTCTTTGCAATGTTTAACAGAAATTTAAGAACAAAGGGCCATAGCAGCATCTACTGTGAATTCAGGGCAGGATGCAGAGCTGAGAATGAAAATGGCACTGGTTTTAAATGACCCAAGACATAATGTGTTGTCTGAATTCTTTTTCTTTTTTCTTCTTCTCTTCTCTTCTCTTCTCTTCTCTTCTCTTCTCTTCTCTTCTCTTCTCTTCTCTTCTCTTCTCTTCT
>JANHGN010012056.1:62785-73734 GCA_024605025.1 Megaceryle maxima
AATTCTATAAAATATTTCAAGCTCTCAAAAATTTGATGTCTCAAATGGGGCCAAACTCTCAAAAGTTTTACAGTTGTCTGAGAGGGGGGAAGCGATCAGTTCAGTGTTGGTGGGGTTTTTATATTATTATGCTTTTAACCACTAAAATGATAAGTGATAAAAATTGCTTTCTTTGAAATGAGACAATGCTGTCAATTTTTTGCGCTGTCACCAAATGTTTTGTTTGCAAGAGAACTGCGTGTTACTCCAAATTTCATACTATAGTAGGAACATTTCCTACTACTGTAGTAGGAAAAGTATTATAAATTTCCTACTACTATTTCCTACTACTATAGGAGGAAATTTCCTACTATAGTATTTCCCACTGAGACTAACTGTGTATACTGCACCAATAACAACTTATAGGGAAGATGAGTAAGAAAGACTAAAGAAAGTAATAATGGTTAATATTTTCAATGGGAATATAAACATCATTCTGTGAAATACAATAAAGAGGTGCTCAAGGGCTAGATTTTAAGTAGAGGCATAAAAAGTAGTAATTAACTATCATAAATGGAAAACAGAATTTGAGAATGGTCTGGTTAGAGAAGGTAGGGAGTGGGTTCCATCCAACTTTGCTTCAGTTCCAAGTGTTCTGCTTCTCGGGAAAATGTTCTCTGACAAATTAGGGGGTGGTTTTCTTCCTTCAGCTTTTTCCTTCATTTAATTTCTTGCTTTCCTCTCTCTACCCTAAAGTATTTAATTAACAGAAACGAAAGATCTGAGGAGTTGAGAAACATTGTCTCCAGATACCCAAAAGCATATGCATAGAGCAGCTTAGGCTCGGATTCACTTATCCAAAGAGGGGTATGAATGCGGATCTTAGAAATAAATGCCCTGATAATAACCCTATAAGAGAAGGGTTTTTTTGCTTCTACCTTGCCCTTCTTTCCCTTTATTTTTCTGTGGAAGGCTTAGCTCCCCAGGTCTGCAAAGTGTGTGGCTGTGAAACACAAGTGGAGCCAGGAGCTTTGCTCACCTTACGAGTTAAGAGCTAAACCCAGAAAATGTCCTGTGGCTCAGCCTTGTGGAGCATTTTACTTCTCCCTGGCTGCTGCTTTACCGGGGAGGTGTTTGTGTCATGCACCATTCCGTGAATTGTACAAAAGAATTGCAAAACTCAAGCAGCTATTTTAGATCTTTGAAGGTCAGTTTTAAAACTAGATGTAATTTACAGTATTGGCATATCTGCAACCAAATAGTATTACAGTAACTGAACAAATGGGGCAGGCTGCAGATAGACAAAGCAAGCTAACTGTAAATGAGGAGGAAGTTATGGCATTTCCATCTTTAGCATCGAATTCTTTCTTGGGGCTTGTCAGGGTTTAGGGTCAGGGCAGCCCCTTAGCCCTGTCACCCCCCTCCCTCCCCACAGGGGAGAGAAAGGGAATGAGGGAGAGAGACTCAGCCAGCAGACAAGGGAAATGGAACAGCTTTAATGGAAATTAAAATAATAATAAAAATGGAATAGGTAAAAATATATAAAAACCCAGTATGGAACCCAACCACCCCAATGGCAATTATGTCACCATCACCACTGGTGCTGTGGAGAAGGCACTGGGAGACTCCCAGACTTGGCCCAGCAGGAGATGGAGCTGGGTTCAGGAGCTGGATTCTGGTGCTGGGTTCAGGACACACAGACTGGGATCAAAGGCAGAACAGACAGAGATCCCCTCGGGTGCTCTGAGGAAGAAAGAGGCAGAGGAAGTGAGCAGAGCCGGGCCAAGCAGGGCCTTGACCCTCGTGACCCCTCAGCTCTACAGGGCCCATGCTGTCCATGGGCTGGGATCCCTGGCTGGTCAGTCTGGGGTCCCCTGTCCTGTCCCCTCCTTTCACTTCCTGCCCCCCCAGCGTGGGGCACAAGCCCCAGCAGTGGCCTTGGTCTGCACCCCCCTCGGTACTGACTCTGCCCATGGGGTGTTCTCACTGCCAGCAGCAGCCACTGCCTGTGCCAGCAGCTGCTGCCTGCAGCCAGGGCAGGGGCTGAGAAGAGCTGAGCTGGGGAGGGAAAGTGCCCACCAGACTTACTGCTGCTCTCACTCACACCAGGACAGGGCTTCTGCTGGGCTCGTGCAGCCAATAATGCTTCATATGGTACTGAGAACTGTGGCCTCCAGAGCCAGTGCCAGCTGGGGCAGAGCAGTGGGAACTCTCTCTCAGAATAGAAATTCTCTAAACCAAGTTGTGAACCTTGACCTAGGAGCCCGAACCTCACTGAAAATCAGTGGTGTTGGCTCCTAAATCTCTTGGAGGGTATTGGAAATATTCTTAAGTCATGAGATGTGATAGTCTGTAAGGTTTTAACTACTGTGTTAACATCTGCTGTAGAATAAAGACTAAAGCAGATGTGAGAAGTGGAAGAGTCAAAAATAAGGCAGTTTTAAAAGGGTTTAAAAGCAACTGAAGTAGCCTGCAGTTCTATGGGCCTAGTGCCTCTATTCTACCAACAGGTAACTGCTGAGCCGCCTTCCCGGGTAAATTTGTTTTATCCAACTCCAGTGGTAATAATCTTGAATACGTTCTGACCAGCATTTGCTTTTCTCGGCACTTCTAGTGATATTTTTTTCCTTTGAGGAACAAAAACTCTTTAATAACTGGAAGCTCACTGTTGTGGAAAAGCAATTCACAGTACCTGTTTTTCTCAGATGGAAAAAATACTCCTTCCTTGAATCTTTTCTTTTACCATTTCTCCTTTAATAAACTATTTGTTTACACCATATTTTTGTCCTCCTCGGTGGTAAAGCTTGTTCCTTATTTAAAGCTCTTCCACTGTTTGAAAAGGCACTGAAGCTGGGACTCCAGAACAGAGCCACCCATTCTTCTTCTGGGAGCTAATTGATTAGCCTTAGAGCCACAGATCTGTACCAAGGGGCTCAACTAAGATGACTTAGTTTTTCTTTTTGAATGACTTATTTCCCCGGGCTGTCTGTATAAGGCATGTCCAGGTGGTCTCAAATTATTTACAACTGCAGGAACCTCTGTGGTCACAGGATTATCTGCATGGGGAAGCACATTTAAAAGTCAGTATTTCCCTTCTCAGAAAACAGGACAATCTTTGTTAGTGCATATTCTCATTTGAAATACTTTTATATTAAGCTGAGACAACCTAAATATAGAAATTTCACGTGGCAGTTTTTTGAGAGTAGTAAATTTCTTTAAAAGAGGATCATAAAAAAAAAAAAAAAAAAAAGAAAAAGAAAGGTAAAAAAATAAAATAGGAGAGAAGGGCCTTGGATGTATTCTATACTTTATTAATTTTTCAATGATGTACATCTACCCAGTAAGGAGAGGAATTGTTATGTCTTCAGATCAGCCTGCTCATTAACTGCCTGTTTGCGTGCTGAATTTTTTTGGTTAAAGTCTGAGCTGTGTATTTTTATACAAAGCAATATAACGACTTTCCTACAACACTTAACACCACTCCTGTTTCCCCACAGAGGAGAGGCACATTTTAAAGAACAGTAAGTGCCTAAGAGCATCCATTCTTCAACAGAGCTGCTCACATTGAGGGCCCAGCTTTCCAGCTGTTCCTTTTTTTTTTTTTTGCTCTTTGCCTTCATTTTCACAATGAAGTCAGAGTTTTAGCCCATAGCAGTCAACATAATTGACTTTTTTTTTTGTTTTAGCAACTATTTCTTTTCAGAGTGTCTTCAGGGTTATTCTTAGGTCTATCTTTTAGGCTGCTGGCATCTGTTCAGCCTGGCAGCCAGATGAATGTTTTAAGAGGAAACCTGACAGTCTGCATATATCTCCTGCAGTACTAGTGCCAAGAGAGTCACTATTTTAAATACCCATAGAAATGTGTATATATACATTTATAAAATATGGTAGCCAGCTTATAGACTTGTTTCAGTTTTTAATCGCACAGTTTGTTTTTGTTGAATCATAGAATCGTATAAATTAGGGATGGAAAAGTTGTATTAGGTCATTTAGTCTATCCCACTGCCAAAGTGGGATTGTTCCCTGCAGTATATTTTCCAATGTTTTATCCAGTACTTTTCCATTCTCTGGGTTGGGCTTACACTTCAGCTTTTTATTCAGCTAAGCTTATGTGTTGATATTTTAAGTATTTTTCTCTGGAATTCACTGAATTTTGTTACCACCCTGTGATGATAGTGATGCCTGTTGCTGCTTTTCAGTTGTATGAGAGGCTAACTGAAGTTATTAACCTATGGTTATACAGAAATGAGCCCTGTTTTCATCTAACCATGAGAAACATGGTAAGTTTACCCTTCAGTGGGTAAAGTTGTGGAATATATTTTTGAATTGCTAACAGCACATATGCTGAACACTAAGTTCTTCCTCTTCCTTGACTATGAATCACATGTGAGGTGTGTATTTCTTTGGGTCTCTCTGATTAACATTTCTTATTCAGTCACTCCCTAAATAGCACTTCATTAATATAAATCCGTAACCTATCCAAGAGTAGGCAAAGTTTTACTATCTTCACACATACCAAGCATGTGACAACTTTTTTCTCTCTGGCAAGGATAAATGGAAAATATAGCCAGGAGAGGTCCTATGATGGTAGGACCAACGCAAAGTTTACGTTCAGTAAAAGCCAGAGATCATTGCTACTTGCCAGATCCACATTTGACACCACTTGCAAGGAAGGCTCAGGCTGTGCTGGTGCCTTGTCTCTTGCAGTTGAGGAATTCCTGTGGTATTTAGCCCTGCTTGCGCTCAGCATCTGTGCCTACAGTCCTAGAGCAGGACAGAGAATTGGGTCCACAAGGGACTGAACAGTGAGGGGGTTTCTGTGTAGCTCATCACTACATCCACTATGAGCAGTCTTGATGTTTCCTTCTCGGTGCCAGCAAATGCAACAGTTCTGTCCTAAAACAGAGCGTGTCTGTCATATGACCTGATGTACATACGTGGTCCCTCTGGTTATGTCACACAGCATGTAGGGTCTTGTGCATTGATGTGCCAAAAAAAGGAAAAGTCTGCAGAGGTATTTTAATTTAGGTCAAAATAAGAGTGCAACTGCAGTGATTAGCAAGGGACCCTGGAATAGAATATTCCCCTACACTGATTTCCAGCAGAAATAAGTATCAAAAAATCTTTATATAGCCATCTTATGGCAACCAGCCTCCAAGTTAATGAGATGGTAACCCTCATTGCTTTTAAAATGTGGTGGTTTCTGAGAACAGAGACTCTTTGGGATTTAATTAGAGTGAGTTAACCTTTTCCCACTGAAATGGTTGCTCTACACGCTTTTCATTTCGAGCTTTCTTGTTGCATCTCCATCTCAAACAAACCTCGTTGATGCATTAGTTAATGGTTGAAAAATGCTGTGAGGATGTAAGGGACTAGGAAGCAGAGTATTGTCATTAATACACAGAATTGCTAGTCAGGAGACCTGGGTTCCCTCCCAGCTGTATTGCTGATTTCCTGTAGCTGTGTGTGAAGATGTTGTCATGCCAATAAAGTCCGACTGAACTGTGCATGACCTGGCCATGTCAGCTACAGCCAGCCAAAGTATTCAGAACTGCTTGCTAAAGTTTTAGGCACCTCTGTTTAGTAGAATAATTTGAAAACTTTGTCTTAGCTTCCTATTACACTGTTTCTGATAAAATTTTCTTATGATTTATGGAACCAGAATTGGCATGAACATCAAGTTTCTATATTCCTCTGCTTCTTGATCTGTGAAATGAGAGTGATGAATGTTTTTGTGTCTTACCAGGATTAAAAAAGTGGTTTGTCTTAATTCTTTAATGCCTTTGAAACAAGAAGTGCTGGGAAAGTGCAAAGCAGATTGTAGAATTCTGTGGTTTTCTCATTTCACTTTGTCTCTCACATACATCCTGTGCATTCATGAAGATGAAATCCACCTCTATAAGACACTGTGGCTCTGCTTGTTTAGCACGTTTCCTGGCTTAGGTTGGAAAAATGACTTGTGAATAGGGTTAGGCTTCACCCACTGAAATTTCTTTGGCAGGTGACAACATATGAGATCATTTTACACAGCTGTAATCACCATTAAATCCTTCACCGATACCAGTCTAGCGAGTCAAGACAGAGCTTATTTGACCCAGTGCAAAGGAAACTACTAGTAAACCTACCAGCCATCTCAGTTAAGCCCCTCAAATCCTGTGCCAGGATATTTACAGCAAGATCAATTTTAATTTACTTTGTTTTTATTTTTTTGTTTCTTTTTCTTTTGCTTCTTTTTTTTTTTTTTTTTTTTTTTTTTTCCTGAGCCTACAATGTTTAACTCCTCCATAAGAAATTTATCACTTTTATTCGTATTTTCTGGGGTAAAGGCTATGGAGCCTGAAGGGCTCATGTGAGTCCCAACATGACTTGACTGAAGTGTCTTAATCTGTGGACCAATTTGCTCTACAGGCCCCTAAGGAAGGAACTTGTTGATTTTGGCAGTGTTTACCTTTCTTACAAACAAATTCATCGTTTACCAGACCGGCTGGCTCTTAAAAATCACTTGAGAGCTGAGGGAAAGAAAAAAATAAAAATCTGCCCCGGGCTGCATCAGTATTCTTTTTCCTGTGTTCTGGGGAAAGCTTTTGTGTTCTCCACAGCTGCTTGAGGATAATCCGTAGAGTCAAGATTATTCTCAGAGTCAATAGAAACGCCTGTAAAGTTCTCTGAGTTTAGTTTCCTTCAGTGTAGGGAGTCAAAGCCCCTGACAGAAAAAAAAAAAGAGAGGAAAAAAGAAGACAATTCTTGACTGAGCTGATTGTATTCTCAGCTACACTCATGAAGAGAGGGTGGGGGGAAAAAAACAGCTGACTTGAGCCTGCTTGCCTTTCACTTTTGGGAGCTACATGTGGTATTCTTACTTTTTTTCATTTACATAGATTGCGCACCAATTAATTTTGGTGTGACTGAGAAGTATCTGCTTTTAGATATTATATATCAGGAATCAAATCCTCTGTTTCTAAACGAAACACAGCAACCTCAAGTTTTTTAATTATTCACACATATATCATATAAAGTGATGAGGGCCATGTAATATATTGCAGAGCCATTTCATTCACCTCTATCTGCCTGAATTGCACTTTCTCGATAGTTTGTCTCCACCGGAACAAATTATGTAGCCGTCAGATTTTTAGCTGCTTCTAACCTACATTATTAGGTCAGAAAAACCCAACATCACATTTTTGAAGAAAGACTTTTCCATCTTCTTCCACCGTCTTGAGGTTCAGGTATTCTAGGATGTGTGTCCTCAAATCAGTTGCCCTAAAGAAATCGCCCCTCATCTCTCACATGAAGATGGCAATCACTAGACTTTCAAAATGTGTTTTTCTGCTTCCTTTCCAATTCTCAAAAGCAGAGAGTAACCTCATGCGGGTCCTTCAGAGAAAACAATATTGTTTAGAAGAGGATGGCAGGCTCTGCATCTCACCGAGACAGAAACCCACCTCTCAATTCCTTTTGGAGCGCAGCAGCTCTGGGCTGCTCCCTGCTGAGCTGGCTGGTTTGGGTCCTATTTTGAGGTGCTAACCCTCCGTTTGGGGAACATTGGCAGCTAAATCAGATTCCATGCTTGAAACTAGTCACCTAAAACTTTCAACGCTCTAACTCTGTTACTGGATATAGCCCAAAGTCATTAAATTGATGCTATTAAGTCACATTGAGAGGTTGCTAGCATTTATTAGCTGAAGCTTTATTATCCCTTTGCTGTCTATATAGTTAGAGCCAATGAACCTAGGTACCTAGCCTGACATTCTTCAGTGTGCAGGCTGCATTTTCCTAATGTTTTCCTAATACCTCTCACTGAGTAGCCTGGTGCTGGTCATACCAGTAGATGTTAGCGAGGAGAGGACACTTCTGCTAACCCCATCAAAATTAACACAGAGGGAGCTTATGACCTTTGTCTATAAAACCTAACGGAAGGAACACCCAAGAGGAGCAGACAGGCCTTCTTCTCCTCCCACATGCTAATAACAAAAGCCTTTGATAAGAATGACAAATACCTGGGTTTTGATGCTGTGATTTAGGCGACTGCAGCTAGATGTTCACCTCAGCCTTTGCTGATGAGTGCTGTCCACACATCATACAGTTCAGAAAGCACACTTGTACTTCGGCCACCTTAGCACACAGTTTGGTCTACAGTGCAGACTGTTTGCTGGAAGTATATTAGTGCTAACATGCTAGGTTGAAGGATGGGTCTCATTTGCCAGAGGCAAGGTCACATCCCAGCACAGCCCACCAGCTGGTGTCTGTCAGCACTTGGAGAGACCTGGTAGTGGTCTCCCTTCCTGCAGCTTTACCCTCTGATGTATTTATAGGCAGCAGTCATAGCCCCTCTCAGCAGTAATTTCTGCTGACTTAATTGTATTCTTATGTTTGCATTTTCTTGCTACTGTTCTTTCACTCCTTTATAATGTCAGTGAAAATAACAGATGTAGACAGAAGCTGAGTGTTTGTTTGTTTATATAAATTCTTTTCCTTCCAAAGAACTGAAATTTATTTAGATATATTAGGCAGACCTCAAGACCTACTTAATGCTGGTGGCTGACTTCATGGCCCAACTCTAAGAGGAACAGCCTCTTAGAGGTTCAGAGATGCAGCAGCTAGAAGCAATCCTAAAAAGTACGTTACCCTCACCCTCTCAAAAAGTGTTTGCAGTTTAACTTAATGGATTGTATCATATATCACACACCGTTTGGGTGGCTTCTCACTCCCTGTTTATCTGTCAACCATCTTTCTGGAACATGCACATGCTTTTACTTATTTCCAGAACTTCATCTAGCTACCCAGGTTTTCAATCCTTTCATAGAATCACAGAATGGTGGGAGTTGGAAGGGACCTCTGGAGATCATCGAGTCCAACCCCTCTGCCAGAGCAGGGTCACCCAGGGCAGCCCACACAGGAATAGATCCAGGTGGGGCTTGAAAGTCTCCAGAGCAGGAGACTCCACAACCTCTCTGGGCAGCCTGTTCCAGACTCTGTCACCCTCACGGTGAAGAAGTTTCTCCTTATGTTGTGGAACACACTACCTGTGTTTCACCTCTTGTCCTGAAAAGAGACTGCCTGCCCAATCCATTGTTAACACCTAGTGTCCATTGTTAAAATATTCTTAAAAAAAGCTATTACAAAAGTGAGGTCTTTGTTTAAATTATTCAGGAAAACAGTGTGGAAACACCTAAAGTCACAGGGCCACACAGAGCTTGTGGATGATGCCCACATTACCGTGGCGGATCATATCTGTAGGAGTGCGTACAGACCCTGAAGAACTCCAAAGCCTGCAGTCCAGCTCATGTGCAAAGTCCATCTGCCTGAGATCCCATTTCTGAAAGTGATCTGTAGGGAATGCTTAAATAAGTGTATGGGAAGGATGACCTAAGTCATGGGATCCTTCCTTTTTCTCGTTCTTCTGGATGATCGGTCAGGATTCCTGGAGCAATCTTTTCTCCATCCCTTTCCAGAAGTATATAATGAAAGGACTTACAGTTCAAGCTTATATGCTTCTCCTTTCAGCAACACCATGCAAAGCTGTGACCTTGCCCAGTTTGGCTGTGCTTCTGAACAGCACCGTGCAGCCACACCCCACAAAGTAGGCCTAGCTGCATCATCCGCCGAATGATGATGCTTGTGATTAGACATGCATCATTGTGTGGCTGCATTTATATCAAATAATAACATTGCTGCCCTCATTATCTTATCGTTTACTGAGGTAAGATTGCCTTTTCCAAATTAGAAAATGAACTGCTTTTCTGAACAGTTCTGAAATAGTTGCAGTCAGGGAGTCCAGTCAGCAAAGAGTTTCTGTTTAAGCTGGTTTTATTTGTGTTGACAGGAGTAGGTCAGTGCGGTCATGGCAGTGTGATCAGACAGTCGTTTCAGCCAGCAGTCTGTGGGGCTGATGAGTAGTTGTGGGGTGGAATTGGAGGCAGTAGCCTCTCTGGTCAGCAGGCTTGACACAGACTTTCTGTCACCTGCTTCCCTTTCTTTTCCTTCCCAACCTGCTGTGTTTTCTCCCATCTCTGATTTATCTTTGTTGGTTGAGACTAAACTCTTCTACAAATTAAATGGTTTCACCAGTTTGCCTTTGATCATATTCCATTCTTGAGATTTCCTCCTTTGTTTACCACACTCCCTCCAGAAAACTGCTACCCTGCCTGTTTTAAATCTATTCTCCAAATGTTGCTTTCCTGCTGTCTTTGTGGAATTAATGCTCTGTGGTGTATGCTAGACATCAGGCTGAATCACCACCACCACTCACCACAAACAAACAGGTATTACCACACACCAGCCAGCCCTAGTCAGTGCCAGTCCCCTATAACTACAGTTAAATTGCACAGAAGTCCCCAGGAGGAATCACAGGTCATTAGGATTATTTTGAAATAGAGTGGTTTTGAATATTTCCATAAGGATGTGCAGCTATTTATCTCTGTGGTTGCAGACCTCTCCAGCTGCAGTCCAACATGCTGTTCCAACCACAGCTCAGCTGCTTTCAGACATTGAATTCTCTGTATCTCTGGAGTTTCACCATCCCCATATCTGGTTATACTGTCCCTCTTGCTCTGCCAGCAGGTTTACTCTCTAATCTGGTTCTGTAAATAGCACCATTGCTTTTAAACGTGGTTAGGTGAAGTAAAAGCATTTTGGCAGGTTGGGAAGGGACTGCACAGGGAGTGTTGGCTTCTCTCAGCATGCTGGGGAAGAGTAGCAGAAGCAGTAAACTTTCTGAATGACTTGGAGAAGCCTGAGAGGGAATCTTATGAATGTTTACAAATATCTGAAGGGTGAGGGTCAAGCAGAAGGGGCCAGGCTCTTGTCAATCGTGCTCTGGGATAGGACAAAATGTAATGGTCACAAACTGGAACATAGGATGTTCCACCTCAGCTGGAGGAAAAACATCTTTCCTGTGAGAGTGACAGAGCCTGGAACAGGCTGCCCAGAGAGGTGGTGGAGTCTCCTGCTCTGGAGACGTTCAAGACCC
This sequence comes from Megaceryle maxima, assembly GCA_024605025.1. Lineage (NCBI taxonomy): Eukaryota > Metazoa > Chordata > Aves > Coraciiformes > Cerylidae > Megaceryle > Megaceryle maxima. Next base: position 73,734 of record JANHGN010012056.1, read on the forward strand.
A
>JANHGN010012056.1:83291-99009 GCA_024605025.1 Megaceryle maxima
GATTCTTTCACCTACATATTTATACGCTTTCCATGTTACCTTCATGACTACCTTCTGGCCTAGAAGCTACATAAAGTAGGTTGTAAATTTTGTAATGCAAAATTTTCCAAGTAGAAAATGAGATTTAGTTGAAAAAATATTAGGTTTTTTCCTTGGATTTTTTTTTTTTTTTAATATATTTTCCAAGGAAAATGTAAAAATAACTATTCAGTTGTAAAAAATCCTATCCAGTTTCATGTGGAAATTTTAAAATACTTCTGGTTTCAAAAATTACAGAATGATATTACCACTTTGGAAACATCTTGATAGATAGGTCCTTTTTACATGTCTAATCTTCAATTTTTTCTGGAATGAGAAGACTAGGTTACCTTATTGTCTCACATCTCTTCTGTGAGCAATAAGTGCAAGAATCTCTTTCTCTACTTTTTCTTTCTAGATTGTTGCTCCAGGTTTTTCCTGTGCTGCTGTGATTGATTGATTGATTTATTTTTCATCTAAAAAGTATGTTGAGATCCTCAAATGAAAGGTATGTAAAAGAAAAAGATTATTGCTCTCAAGACATTAGTAGATTAAAAAAGTTCTTTCCTTTTTGATAAGCTCTTCCTTCCTTCCTGAATACAGTTTTTATGGCATCACAAATAGGCCTCGAGGTCACAGCGTGAATAATCCAAGCCCAGGACTTTGAACTGGTTTTGAAAACTTAAAAAGTTTGGTAGCTTTTTAACACCACCTTCTTTTTTCACATGCCCCAGCACATCTTAACTTTGGAGCTATGCAATAAAAAACCCTCTTAATGAACTTTGGAACTTATATCTAAGCAGTTCTTTTTTTTATTTATTTTATTCTCTCTTTGGTTTTTTTCTGCTTTTGCTGCCAGGAGTCTAATCTGATCATGCTAACGGCACGGGATGTTCCACAGTTTTTACAACACACCTACAAATAGGATCAAATCTCGATACCCTTGTTCATTGCACCGACTGCCTTTTCTTCTGCTCTTCCCCCTCACCACACACCCCACGTGGCCCCCGGCTCACCGTCAACATCCCCAGTGCTCAGATCCCACCTGGAACCCTCTCACCGACCCCTTTCAAGATATCTGGGGAGAGATGAAAAACACATTTGTCCCTTGAGTGAAACAGGAAGTTCAGCAAGTCAAAACATTGTCTCTGTGGATCTGGTTGGGGTTATCCGTTTGTCAGGAGTGCGTGTTTTTACCTGTCGAGGCATTAAGGCAGGCGGGAGGTCTAACGCATCCGACCACAGCCTTGCGATGAAGGAAGGGAAGCGGAACTTGCCAGCAGCACAGCTCAGCCAGGAGATGAAATGGGTGAGCTCCTGCAGCACGAAGAAGCAGGTAAGCTAGCTGGGGCTGTGCAAGACTTCACACTTTTGGAGGAAAAGCACAAAAAGACATTTAAAATGACAAGCAGATAGCAGCAGGATTGAAGAATAAACTGGCTGACTAGATCACCTAGGTTGGAGCTGCCTGTAAGTCCCCCTAACAAAAACTCTTATGACTGGTTTTGAGGGGGTTTTTTCCCCCATCTGTGCTGTTGACAGCTGCTGACAGATACTGGAGCAAAGTATGGTGCTATGAAGTATCATTTATTTTAAGGGAGGAAATTTTTCTATCTCCATATAAAAGTTAAGAAAGAAACCAAATATGAGCCCTGCAGTCTGTAGCAACATGGCTTTGGGCCAAACTGAGTGTTTTGGCATAAACACTAAAAATCTTTTAAAAAATAATATCCTGTGGCTTCTGCACTTCCATTATATTAAACTGATTTTCTTTACTCACAGTGGGATTTCAAATTAATTTGTAATTATACATACTATGAGGGGATGAGAAAGAAATGACCTAATTATAGACCAAAAAGATGCCCTAGAGCTATCATCCAATTACTCCAACCATCTGAGCTCTTAAGAAAAATGATGGGTTTAATCCTCTTTTGGTCACATCTAGTTGTAATTTACCACTGAAAGCTATAATTTAACTTAAAATATTCATCCAGATAATATAAAACTCTGCACTGATGTTAGTTAGAATGGAAACAGGTAATGAGAATGGATCACAATCACAAATATCCTTCTAGACTTTGGTATCCCACATGCACTCTGGGAACCATTCAGTGATGGAGAGAAATCACATCTTCCCTGTTGTGTCCCCCAAATGGTACCAATTAACTACAATTAGGCAGATTGAAAGCTTTTAAACTAATGGAAAACCCAAAAATGCCCATTAACAAGTGCAACCTACCTCCCAATTTCAACCTTCTTTTTCAACAGGGGATGAAGAGTTCAGGAAGACCTACTTAGTTGCCTCAGCTAAGGGGTGAGTTAAGAAGCAACATTCAAACTGAACAAATTTTTACCTCTGCTCTTAATGCAAAATACACATTTTGTATTAATAGTGTTTTCCCTAAAATCTTGCAGCAGAACGGGAAGACTAATTAGGATGAAGCAAGGGGCATGATACAGGTCAGGTCTCTGTAAAGCATCTGTTTTTTTGTTTCACTGACAGCTGCATAAACTATTTACATTTTAACCCCAAATGTCTTTTCTTTTCAGGGTTTTGGCAAATTAATACAAAACCAAACTGGAAGTGAAATTCTAACGGAAACTACTGTATCAAATAAAACACAGCTACATAGTAATGAGCTGGTGTGTAATATGGGGTGAATTGCACTAATTGCTAGAGGAGGAAGAGCTAATGGTCTCTCAGTCCAGTACTGAGAGCATTCACATAATATTTGGGTGAGTTATATTCAGATATTTCTTTCTTCTCACTCTCACAGAAATGGTGCATTTCAGTCCCTGGGTAAAAGCTGTAATTTTCTATAGAAACAAAAATGCTGATTACACCAGGGACTAAAGCCAAGTGGTTTCTTGGGTGAATTTTCAAGCTCTTGTTATGTACGTTATCGTTTGGCTCATTACTTATTTGTATGAAAGGAATTGGCTGTAGTGGGTGAAAGACAGAAAAATTTACTCTTGAAAACAGGATAGTGTTTGGATGGAGGAGGTGGAGCTTGCTTCAAGCATCAACTCAGTGTAATGCATGAGTGTTTTATCAGCTGAGCGTGTCACTCCTGGCATACACTGAGTAAAAGGAGAAACTGTCTTGTCTTAATTTTCTAAGAAGATATTTTAGACTTGTGGTCTGTCCTGAAAAAAGTCTGTCAGAAATACCAAAAATGGATTTTATGATAGCTTCAGCTTTCAGTTTTGTTTTGGTTTAGACACTTATCATTAAGAAATGTTTCACCTGATGATATTTTTTTTTTTTTGTCTCTGTCTGATGACAGACCCTTTTCTTGTTAGGTCTTTTTGCTAGAGTGTCTTAGACATACAGTTATCCTTTCCAGATTGACTGACTTGCTAACAGACCGAAAAGGAAAACGTTAGTTTTGTTTTCTCTTCTAATATTTTGTTATCTTCAGATGGCTGTGGAGGTAAAGTTGTTAATAATTTCTTTATTTATTTATTAGGAATTTATTTATTAGGAATAATAATCATCCTGACTTCTTTAACCATCCTTCCAATCTCTGCTCGTCTGTTTATAGAGATGCAGTTTGGGTTTATTGCTGTCTTACTTTGCAGACACACAAATTTTTTTGTATCTAAGTGGACAGAAGACACAGAGTTATCCTTGGCTATCTGTTTGCTTTGTGGCTATTGTGTTTGCAAGTTATTTGATCAACACCAAGGACTGAAAAACAAACAAAAAAATGATCCTCTTCTAGCATTACTGTGTTCTTCAGGAACCCTTTGTTCTTACATTTTTGAAAGCATTTTTTGTAATTTCATGATCTTATGTGTTATCTCTGTTTTACTCTTCTTATTTGTTTTTTAGGCCTCTGATTTATTTATTATTTTCTTTAATCCTTTTTGATTGCTTTTCTAATATTTCCTTCTCCATCGCTATTAACCATTTACTATTCTTGAACACTTGGAATTAGGTGTAATGAAGTTCTGAGTGTACTTGGTGTATTCTCAACACATTTTTCCCTCACTTTGTTCTCTCTTTACTACAGTGTGTAGTGCTATGCTGTGCTACAATGTAGCTCCAGATTCACAGCATGGTGTAGAACATTGTGTGTGCTGATAGTAGGGATGAGTAATAGCTGGTAAAGGATCTGGAGAAAATGTCTTATGAGGAGCAGCTGAGGGAGCTGGGGTTGTTTGGTCTGGAGAAGAGGAGGCAGAGAGGAGACCTTGTTGCTCTCTACAGCTGCCTGAAGGGAGGTTGCAGTGAGGTGGGTGTTGGTCTCTTCTCCCAGGTAACTTGTGATAGGATGAGAGGAAATGGGCTGAAGTTGCCCCAGGGGAGGTTTAGGTTGGGTATTGGAAACAATTTCTTTCCTGAGTGGTGAGGTCTTGCAACAGGCTGCCCAGGGAGGGCACCCATCCCTGGAGGGGTTCAGAAAACATCCAGATGTGGCACTGCAGGGCATGGTTTAACATTCCTAATAATATTTAGTAGATGGTTGGACTTGATGATCCTGAAGGTCATTTCCAACCTTAATGATTCTGACACTTCAAATTTGGTCACAGATCCATCCATTAAGATGGCAACAGCAGTGGTACAGAGCCTGACTCTCACTGTGATACTCGAATGAAGAATGAAATTACAGATGAAAGAATACAAGAGGGAAATTGTCTTTAAAGTATTTGAAACTGAGAACTCACCTGAAAACATCTGATATGGTGAAAAAACAGAACTGTGAGAGGAAGAATATTGCAGAGCTAAATTATAGGAGGAAAATGTCATGAAAAGTGATTAATGTAAAGATCCTGATTTTATGCTGGAACATGGTAAAATAAAAAGGGAAATATCTATAGCAGCTTAGTAATTATGTTTCTCCACTTTTTTTTTTTTTTTTCTACTCCAAGAACTGGAATGTTCTTGTGAAACTTCTGAAAAACTTTCAGGCTCTTGCAAGTATTTGAGGGTTATCATTTTTATTTCTTTTCTCTCCATCTTTCTTCAATTTTTTCTTTAGTCTTAAAATAGAAATGGAGAAGAAACACAAGCCTATATTTCAAAATATTCCAGAGTCATAGAAATGTCCAGATTGGAAACATTTTTCTATCTATGAAAGACATTAAAAATGGCATTTTATTTTAATTAAACGATCTGACCTGCTGTCATTTATTACATAAATGGCTTCACAGGTTGCAAAAGAAAAGAAAGATGAGAAAGGCAGTATCTTGCACATGGAAATTGATTGTTATTTGTCATTACTGTTAGAATAGTGGACTCATTCTAAGTTTAGCAAAAGAAGTGGCACGGGAACCCACGTATTGAGTGTATCAACTTATGAATACACCCTGAACAATGCTGCACTGCTAATTGCCTTATGTGCAGAAGTATCACACTGGTGAGGGGAAATAAAACAAATTTTTAAGAAAACCCCTTTATTTTTCTTGTAGGAAAAGATTTTACCAGGAAAATAAGGTCTACCACCCCTTGCTGAGCTTACTCCATGCTGTTCATAGGCATGACCAGTGCATCTTTCACAGTGGTGATGTAGCTCCCTCAGAAGCTCAGTGACATTTCAAAAGCTCTTCCAGGGAAGTGCTGTATTGACCCTGAGCTCCACAGATAGCGATAGCATTACTACTTGAGTCTTGTGGTTGGTCGTTGATTTCTTTGGTCTCCCTGTGCTTCTAGACCTGCAGAGGAGCTGCTCTTGCAAACTGCTGAGGTTGGAATGAGGTGGTTCCACTAACTGGGGATAATGGACATTAATTCACTAGTAGAAATCTGTGTTTTGTAGATCACTTCCAATCATAATTTCCATGCTTGTTGGTTAGGGAAAAAAATTGTCAGAAGCTCCTAGGAAGTAAATATTTTCCTAAGGAACAATGTATTCTCTGAAGAAGGAAAACTTAAGCGTTTTGGAGGGATGGACTAAAAGCAGCAGGTTTTTTGGTCATGATGTTTTTGACAAGAAATTTACCAGTTTACTGTCTCTTCTTTAGAGGTTAAGAGAAAAAAAAAACCTATTTATAATTCTCATCCTCACTAGATCTTCAATTTAGAAAAAGTATCTGACGTGGAAGGTTTAATTGGTCTTTCAGCCAATTAAGAGACAGACTTTCCCATAGGCAGTGTCCTAGTTTTACCTTAAACTTCTAATCATCTTGTGTGTATGTACCTCTGTAAATTTTGACTCTGATACGAAGTTCTCAAGTACTTAATTTCTTGAGAGAATGATCTAATGCCTTGGGGGTCTTGATCTCTAATTACTGAGAACCTTCCCATCTCTGCATTGTGTAGACTGCATTTAAACACAAAACTGCATCTTACACCAAAACCCCTGGAGATTCCCAGATGAATACACTACTTTGACAAGCCTGCTTTGAAGGAGGAACTATTTTATGCTATGGTGAACTTCCTTTGGTCCTCATGTTTTGTTTTGTTTTGTTTTGGTTTTTTTCCAGTAATGCAATGCAAGGATGACTTGAGGGTGGGATTCTTCTGACTAAATGCAAAAGTCTATGTATGTTGACCCCTGATAGCATAGGTTCATGTGAGTTTGGGTTCTGAGTGTCTTAGACTCTCTTCATAGTCAATGCAGGCAACACTGTGATTCATCTCATTCTGATGTAGCAATCTAAAATAGGACAATTGGGCTCTAAATATTGAGACTAGAAAATTGCAGAATCTGAATGTTAGGTGAAATAAATGCCACTCATGCTTGTAGTGCAGGAAACTTACACTGTTGCACTATGAAAATCCAAGTTACAAAAGAAAACAGGGAATAACATTAGCTTTATTGGGGTATTCTTGCTCTATGCTGAAACTTACAGGAAAGCAGGAATTATTAATTATTATTTATTTATATAAAATGTCATTGTATTATTTTTGGCATTTCCCTTGTGAGCCTAAAGAACTTTTAAAATTATAAACTCCTTAAAGCAAAGAATCTGAAAGAATGAACGGAAGGTTTTGATATTGGAGGGAGTTCAGAGAGGACTAGCATGCATGATTAACGGGTAGAGAAATTGATTTATGAAGAAAGATTAAAGGAGCAAAATATGTATAGTGTAAATTAACTAAGTGATGCATAAGAGGGAACACGATAGCAGTCTTCAAATGCTTGATGCATGTAAACACCAAGACTAGAGAGGAAATGAATATTTGGTTAAATTTCAATGGGAAAATGTTCTAACATTAAAGTCAAATATCATCTTGCTTGGGTGTTGCCAGGAAAGACTTATATGCTGCAAGAGAACTGAAGCCAAGAGGTAAGTTTTACATATTGAAAGAGGTATGAAGCCCAAAGGGTCTCCCAGAAATGATTAAAAAGCACTGTAGGTTTCAGTACTGAATAATAAGAGCTGTGTAACCTTCTGAACCACCATGTACATTTCTATAGAATAATACAACAAACCCAACATTAAATTGATGAGGGATTCTAGTTTTTGTGATTTTTTTTTTTTCTTTTTTTCCACAAGAAAATAAAATAGACCATTATGAAAGATCATGGCAAGTGAAGTGATCAACTTGTTAACTTAAGAAGACAAACCAGTTCCTTTTTATGTATAAACTGGATGCTCTGCAAGCATCTAAGGAGCTGCTGGCCATGGTAAAATCAGTTTACTCACGTACTGCTACATGTCTTGACCCATTACATTGACAAATTCCAATCAGTAAGCAGAAGGAAGGTCTATAGCAAGAAATTTGCCATCGTATAGGAAACATTAATTATGTGTTCCAACACTCTGCATAGACTCCACTGATACAGTCATGGGTGGTATTTCTGCTCCCAAATTAACTGTGCTGGTGAACTGTCAGAAGATGTGGCTGGAGGAAAGGTCCACCCAGAGGTTGAATAGAAACCAAACTAGCATAAAAGAGTAGCTGTAAGCACAGTGCCCTTGGATTTATTGGAGGGAAGAAAAAGAAGCTATCTTCAGGGTGGTGTGCGTGCTTTGGCTTTGTGATACACAAAGTGTGGTGCTGTATAGCTGTGCAGAGCCTAAACCTTTCCGATTGCCATGGGATATATCGAGTCTTGTGGTAGAAATTTGTTTAAAAGTGTAAACTGAAGAATCCTTTTTCTTTAGTCATTAGTAGAGTTTGTCAGAACAGGAGACAAATATTGTCAATCATCTTGAAATCTAACTAGTTTCCAGCTTGTGCTCTGAACCTATCTATCCTTTTGATCTTTTTGCCTTAAGAATGCAACTGCATGAGAAATACATTAATAAACTTTAAAGCAAAAGATACATGTCAAGAAGTCTTTGTGAAAAAAAAAAAAATAATGAAGAATTCAGAAGTGTTTCACATAAAAAAAGGGTGCTTTTTGGAACTGGAACAGACTCTGAGCTGTAGCTGCGTTAATTGGGTGCAGAATTTAATTGTAATTGCAATTGCTTGCGTCTTTATAAGCAATGCAGAAGCAACATCAGGCATGGGAGACATATCTGGGTACTTGTACCTTTCACAAACCAGGAACAGTTTAAGGTTAATAAAACTACTTAACTAAAACAGAACACAGAGCTTTAAGGCACCACATTGAAATGGTGACTTCAAAACCTTCCTTTCATTGGCTGCCTGCCCTCAGTGTCATTTAAAAATAATAGAAAACTTTGTTTGCTCTGAAGCATTTCCAGGGCATGTGAGATTCCATTTCTGGCCGTTCTCAGAAAGGCTAACCAGGCAGCTAATGCCATCGTTGGACGTGTTTAAGGTCAGGTTGGACAGGACTTTGAGCAATCAGATCTAGTGAAAGGTGTTTGTTCTTGATCTAAATGACCTTTGAAGGTCCCTTACAACCCAAAACCATATTCGATGAATATGCTCCAATAACATCAGGAGTGCTTCAGAAGTAGAAGGAAACATTTTTGATCTCAGGTGTTTAAACCTCTCATTTCTGAGGAAGAACACCTTGCCCAGAGTGTCCTAGCCCAGCCTACAGGGCTGGGCAGGTGGTGTGCACTGCAAAAGATTCATGGAGATAGATAAGAGGGGAAACTGTAGGGAGCAAGCTGGTTTCTGGCCTTTGTCTTTGCCCCCAGAAACCTTTATGTCTATTTTTCATTAAATGGTAGAATTAGGAATAAACTTGTGCAGCATTGTTACCATTTTCATCAGTTTGACAAAAAGCTTGAACCTTTGAAGAAGAGCTGGATGTCCTGAATGGTCTGTCGATCCTTACCGCATGGAGCAGCCTCAGTTTTCAGCTGTGACACCAAGTGCCTAAACTCCATAGGGTGATACCATTTGAGTTTCAGTATTGTGAGTTAGATGCCTCTGCAATGTTTGCCTTTTCTTGGAGTCAGTGCCCTCAGATACTTAACCTGTTGTATGTTTTCTGTAACAAATATCTTATCTTGGGCTTGGACTACATTTGTTGGGCTAGATGGCTGAAAATCTAGGCAGATCTTGCGTTGCCTGGGTCTGTGGACACCTCAGGCCCATTCTGGATCTTCCCATGGCAACAAGGACAGCATGTCTTGTTGGAGCACTTGGAAAGTGCTGAGTGCTTTCGCTGGAACTGCAGTGCCTCTTGTCATCCTGTCATCTCTGGAATTCATTGAGATCATAGAATGGTGGGGGTTGGAAGGGACCTCTAGAGACCACTGAGTCCAACCCCCCTGGCCAGGGCAGGGTCACCCAGGGCAGGCCACACAGGAACAGATCGAGCTGGGTCTTGAAAGTCTCCAGAGGAGGAGACTCCACAGCCTCTCTGGGCAGCCTGGGACAGGCTCTGTCACTCTCACAGAGAAGTTTCTCCTCATGTTCAGCTGGAACTTCTTCTATTCCATCTTGTGACCACTGCACATCGTCCTATCCCAGGGCACCACTGAAACAAGCCTGGCCCCTTCTCCTTGACCCTCACCTTTCAGATATTTGTAAACATTCCTAAGCTCCCCTCTTAGGCTTCTCTTCTCCAGGCTAAACAGCCCCAGGGCTCTCAGCCTTTCCTCAGCAGAGAGATGTTCCCGTCCCCAGATTAATTTCCTTTAAAGCCAGGACATCCTTTTACCTTGGTCAGGTGGAAGACAACAAGGATCTGGATGCTCATCCTTACCCAAGTTTTTTTCCTAATGAACCAGGTCATCTTGTCTCATGTTGCATTTTATAGATTTCCCAAATGAAGGAGAATGATTTCTGCCTTAAGGTTTTTCCTCCTGTTGAGGTGGATCTTCCTGTTTCAGCTTGTGACCATTGCCTCTCGTCCTATCCCAGGGCACCACTGACAAGAGCCTGGCCCCTTCTGCTTGACCCCCACCATGCAGATATTTGTCAACATCCATAAGAGACACCATTTAATTCTTGTAAAAGTGAATCTAGACCTCAAGCTCCTCAGTGGATTATGGCTAAAGATTAGAAAGATTGTACATCAATCATAAAGCTTCCAGGAGGTGAAATCCAGGGACTTCATTCAGTTCCCTCTTTTAAATGCTGAAGTAGAAGCCAGTGGCAGCAGAGCTTCTGTTCCAGATCTCAGACTAAGAATGTGGTCTTGGCACTGAGACCAATGCAGTTTGTATATACATAAACAAAGAAAATGTCGATAGTAAAATAATTATGAATACATAAACCTAGGACACTAGGAAGCCATGTTTATAGGCATTTTTTTAGTTTATAACCACACATTTAAGAATTTCCTGTCTTTTGTTTTAGCCAGACACATGGGACTATTTTAATGCGGTTTTATTTGTGTGTTCTGTTTCCTTCACATTTGTGTTTGAGCAGAAGAGGATGGGGATAAAAAAACCACTTTCCAGGAAAGGTTTACGAAGCTAGGCTGTGGCAATTCCCTTCTGTGCACTTAAGACAATCATAAAAATGCATACACCGTATTTTGAAATGTTTCAAATGACTTATTGTGTAAACAGATGATGATAGAACGTCCTGAGTCGTTATTCAAACACAATACATCATAACTGTTTCTTTGGAGGCACTATGCATATCTGTTGTGGGCATTATTTACAGGATTCATTGTAAAAGCTTCACGAGGGTACTTACTGTGTCTTCCAATCCTCACAGCTCAAAAATAATGACCTCAGCTCCTGACCATGTAAACTCTGAAACAAAAGAAGAGCCCAATTGTCTTTTTTTTTGTGTAAACAAGACTTGTTTACAAGGTTAGGTCTTCACCAGTAAACCTTATTTGTAATATGCATTATGATTACGTGGATCTTCAGGGTATACATGTGAAATCACGGTCCAGGCTGGTTCTAAAACATTTAAACCTTAAAAAGTAAGCTATTTGACGTAAACCTTAAGAACTACCACCATTACCACTTTGTTCTTGTGTTCTAGGCAGGGAATAAGCTTACAGGTATCTTCTCTTGGGATTTTCTTCTCACCTTCCTTCAGTTACTGATTCCATAAGCAGCCCTTGCTAGGGAAGAAAGGACTCTGGGGTGGATCCCAAGGTTATGGTCCCTGAGTTATGTCCCAGATTCAGAGTCTGTGACTCTTGAGTAGGATTTATTGCCAGTGATTGAACCCCAATTTCAGGTGTATGCCTCTAGGGTATCTATATGTGGAGCAGCTTGGATAGGTTGTCAAAGCACAAGACCATTTGAAATGTCTTAGGATACCTCCTTTGCCTCCAGCTGCCACACCAGGACATCCCAGTTAGAGATGGTCCTGTCTTCCTTCTGTCAGCTTTATGTGTGCTTCAAATGGCACTAAAAATGTATGTGTAGACAACAGTATCAACTCAATAATTAACAAGAGCACAGAGAAATACTTGGCTTGTCATAGATTGGGCATGTATAGGTGGTCAGCAGAACTGCAGAGAAAATTAAAGCAGGTGATGCAGGAAATGCACATTTAGTCACGTCAGCAAATGCAGGTACTGGGACAATATTGGCTCAATAAGACAGTTTTAGTTAAAGACATACATCTTGGATGCTTGTAGACACCTCAGGTATCTGGGTAAGATGGATAGGGTTTGGATTTTTGGTGTTTTTTTTGTTTTGTTTTTGGTTGTTGGGGTTTTTTTGTGTGTGTGTTTTTTTGAGTTTTCCTGATGGCCAAGATTCCTCCCTATTTTCTATCTGATGTTATCAATGTTTAATTTTCTCTCATTAGACTTCTCCAACAGTGAGTTTCTAGGCATGCACAGAACTGTCCGTGTCTGCAGCCACTTGGAAGAGAGGATTGTTGTACCTCAGCATTTTTCCAGTAGTTTTGCCATAAGATGATTTCTTCTGTGCTGTGAGAGGACTCTCCAAACCTCAAGGTTTCAGCAGTTATCAGTATCTCCTTAATAATTAAATCTGCACAGGGAAACAAAGGAGATGTTCTTGCAGAAACAGACTCACCAATGCAATAGAGGCCTAAGTCTTTGTTCAGAAAAAAACAAACGGTGAGTCCTTGCAGAATGGAATATCTCTAGAATTAGGGTGTGCTGCTAATGGTCATCTTTTGTTGCCAGATAATTTATGGTATATTATGAGCACACAGGGTGTGACCAAAAACTCCTTTGGCAGAAGAGGGCACTGAATCCTATGTTTCTACAGCCTGGGTAACTTTTCTGTTCACCAAGAGGAGGAAAAAGGAAAAGAAAATCTCAGAGGTTCCATTTCTGCTTTCTTGAAAGACAGCTCAGATATCCAAGGAAGGATAGATGAGCTCTTAAATCTTCTCTGTGTGCCCAGCTCAGGGGTTCTAATGGAAGCTTAGGTACTGAAACAGGACTTAGGAACATAACTTTGGTTGGTTTTGCAATTCTTAGCTTCTTTCTGGACAGAAGTAATTTATTTTCTATGAAAAAAAAACAAAACAAAAACAAAACCAAAAACCAAAACCAAAAACAAAACAAAACAAAAAAACAAACAAACAAACAAAAAAACCTAAACAGAAATTTATCATTTCATAGATATTTGAGACTTGGCTATTATTTTTCTCCAGCTTTTCCCATTTCTCTATTTTATACCTTTAAAATCACTCTGAAAACATCTCCATGTGGTTATCTTTGCTAATGCAACCTCATGGATGAGCATTGTCAAGTTTGTCATTCGTTCTGCACTCCTGAAAGAAAAATCACTATTTTTTTTCTATAGCAAGGAGGATGGTTCTGATTTCTACAGTTTGGGAATCTGAAAAATATCATCCAGTGCACTGTGAAGACAGGAAATTAATAAATACATGTCAGTATCATAAAAGATAAGAAAGAAAATGCAAGGAAGGAATTCTGGGGTTCAGAAGGACAGATTTTTATTTAAATGCACTCCAAAAATTGTTTTGAGCTTAATTTAGAACACTCAGCTATATGTTCTATTGAAATTGTAGAGCAGTTTCTCAGATTTTAAGACAGGATGAATGAGAAAATAAGTCTCATTTCATATGCAGAGGTGCGTGTACACATGGATGCACAAAAGGACACAAATTATTTCAGAAATGATAGTTTCCTCTCAGTCCAATTAAGTGAATTGAATGTAGTTATGTTGTTGTAGTTCTCAGGGCTCTAACTGCACATAAAAACTTCCAAATCATAACGCATATGGTTTTCCATCCAAAACAAAAGGAGAATTATTAAAATGTGGTGGGATTTCATGTAATATTGGCAGACGGCTTAGATGGCAATAATTTAACACTTTCACCATGAAATTAAAATTTACGTTCGCTTGGTGCAATTCTTCAGACCAACAGCAGACAATTGTGTGGGCTTTTTTTTTTTTTTTTTAATGAGAGGAGGGAGATTTAATTACTTCAGTTCTAAACCTGAAAGCTAGAAAAGCTTTTCCATTGCCTGATGACAAAGGCAATAATGCTGGTACAAGTTTGCAGATGCTTTGTGAGCCTACTTTCCATATTCTCCATAGCTCTACTTTAAGGCATCCAGCTTTCTGACGGCCATGAACCACCAGATCGATTCCTCCACACATTCCAGGCAATGTATGTAAATTCCAGCTGCTCATAAATCTTTTTTTTTTTTTCTTTTTTCTTTTTTTTTTTTTTTTTTTCTGAAAGCCAAGTGTTATGGCTGCTATAAACATTTCAAGTAAATTGCCAAAATCTTCAGCATGGTGTCTTTCTGTACAGAATGTATACAAATGATACTATTTCTTCTCATGAATTCTTCCCTTTTGCAACGATTCCTGCTGTATTGTGTTACTGTCTATAAAACAAATGTTAAAGCAGTGAGTTGTAGCTCACCAGACACAAACTACAACAATACATTTGATTTATGTTGCCATAAGGTCTGGTAGGACAGAATTACCAAGTTTTTATCCAGAAACATATTTTTTTCCTGACATTTGAGAGAAGCTTGTAGCTAGAATGCTATCCTTAGGCTACATATATATATAGCAAGGTATATGTAAGTAATTAAAATAAGCATCTTCTACACTTGGTCAGACCAAGCTGTACAGGGACAGATGGAAGGTCTCTCTTATATCCTGGCAGAGTGTTTTGATGAGGGTTGTTCTATGGAAGTGGGTAAGATGGGAACAGAAAATGAGGCTTAGACAGGTAACAAACACAGTTATGCTGTGGACAAGACCGCAAATGTGGGAGAACTGGGGAAATTAATTCTACGTGAATATACATGTATGAATAACATACATGTACTTTTGCTTAATTAGGAAGCCTTTAATTTATTTCTTTTTCCCTATATTTGGACATTTTTTTGCATTTAAGAAAGAATAAGCGATAGATATGTCTTGATCTCATTATCTCAATATTACAGAGGCATGTTATCACATCTTCCCTTTACTGTCTGCCTGTTGCCTCTGAAACTGTAGATCTAGAGTTCAGTGCAGTCGAAATTAGCCACATCTCTTCCTGCTTTATAAGCCTCCACTGATCTCAATGGAAGGGCTCAACACAACTCTCAGGGGTGGGAGGGAGGGGAAGAGAAGGAGAAATCCTCCTACATCCAACCTTATTGTATTTACATTTGAAATGGAAAATACAGATGTTACAGAAGTACACATCTGGGACATTGTTTCCATATTTTTGACAGAGACTAATTTTCACTGCTTTTCAGCTAAAGTGGCTTAAAATCAACTTCTTCCCCCTGCCTGAAACTCTCAGAGTTTTGGAAATAAAATCATGTTAATACATTTGCTGATCTTGCAGACTATGCCGTTGTACTTATTTCCTTTCTCTTCTCCCCAGCAGCTTTGCAGGATTTTTGTCTGGGTTATAGGGTTTAGGTTATTTTCTTCTTTCACCACTGTTCCAATGCTCCATTTGCAAAGTGTTTAGATTATAGCAGACGCGAACTTCCTCTGTCTCAGAGCCAGCCATGAATCAGGCTGAGAGCTGGAACCACTGGCTGTCGGAGGACCTTGAAAATCTGCAGCTTTAAAATAACAAGTGTTTGACAGCTAGGTTTACAAAACAGCAGATTGTGGCTATATTGTACTATGCAGCTACATATGACATAATAACTAGGGACTTAAAGTTATTTAGTCTTTTTCCTCTCGCCATAATTTCCAATAAATAAATCTCTCTGGGACAGGAGGTCTGGTGAGTTGTACAATGCTTGCATTTTCCTCACCGCAGCTTGTCACCTCTCTCCTCTATTTTACATGTTAAAAAAACCCCTCAGTGCCTGGTAATCACAGTTCTATAACATTTCCCGTTGAATGAGACAGACTAATGTAAAGATAAATACATACACTTTTTGGAGGGTTTTTTTATTTTAATTTTCTTATTAGTCAAGGTATTCATTATAAATCTTCCTATCAAAATCTCTTTAGAAACTTCTTAATGGACAGAGCTTAATATTGTGTA
>JANHGN010012057.1:11270-29879 GCA_024605025.1 Megaceryle maxima
TAATTACCATCGGGGGGTTGGGTTCTATACTGTTTTGTATAGATTTGTACATATTCTATTTTTATTATTCTTATTTTCATTTTCATTAAAGCTGCTCTAGTTTCCTTTTCTAATCGCTCAGTCTCTCTCCCTTATTTCCTTTCTCTTCCCCTTTGGGAGGGAGGGAGGTTAACAGAGAGTGTCTGTTATCGGTCTAGTGGGCTGCACTGACCCTAAACTGTGACCATCATACACTTAACTAAGAAGGCTACCCAAACATCACATCCTCCCTCATAAGAGTAGAAGAGGAACATGAAAATTTTCTATGATGTTTAGCCCAGCACGTGAATGCAGTGTACTAAAGTAGACATCAATGAGGTCATGTAAAATCACATATGGAGGAATATTTCCAGGCTTTAGCTTGGGTCTATCATAGGTAGAGATGCCTTTGAGGGAGGCTGGAGGATTTTGATGTGGTCCTTGTATCAAGATGCTTCTCAGCAGCACAGCACTGGGTGGTTTGCTGTGCGGTATTTCTGTTGCCCTTGATAGAGTGGCTGCTCCTGGACTTTTGGTGCCTGTAATTTGCCCCCTATTTAATCTGTCCTCGGTTCAGTCACCTTTTCACAATGTCACCATTGGCTCCTGAAGAAATGATAACCAACAGAAGGTGACACACACAGTGAGGCCCAGCCACTAGAGTCTGTTACTCAGAACGAAGGATGCCCCTTGCTGGTCACACTTAGATTATTGTCTGGCATTGGAAAGAAGGCAAAAAGGGACTATAATTTTCTTCTATGTACTTACAAATGCACAGGTGGGAAAATCTTCTGTGAATTGTCTTATATTTTACATGCTGTCAGCTGAGGGATGAGTTAATACAATTCAGCCATGCCAATATGAGCAGATTTCAAAGCCGCTTGTCTGTTGCTCCCTCCATTTCCCACCTCTTGTTGAACAGCTGGTCTGTAGAAACAGAGGAAATATTTCTGTTTGGAGATTTCAAAACCAGCTTGAAAGATAAAGGACCAAGAGCACCTCAGCATGTTCTCTCCATCCCTCAGTGTTAGTGCAGATGGAAGATTGTCTGTATGACTAGTAAATCTCAGACCTTTTTAGACCTGGAATAGACATTCAGCACAGGTTCTATTTTGAATGGGAATCCATTTTCCTCTATCCCTTATTTTAAAAGCATCTGTAGTTCACAGATACGCTCAAAGCTGACAAGTCTGCATGTCAAATGGAAGTGCCAACATAGTATGGTGTGACATGAACAGCACCCAAACATTTTCTTACGACATTTTTTTTGCTGGTGCAACAAAGGTATTTTTTTAACATTTGTCTGTCTCAGATGAAGATGAGGTCTTAAGACTATATTTTCTTTATTCTGGAGAGTTACCATTTCTGCTATCTTTATACCCTCTTTTTTTTTTTTCTTTTTTTTTTTTTTCCAGTGACATTTGCAATTTAGCACTAGTTAGAAGATAGAAAAGCCAGAATTCACTGATTCAGAAACATCCCACACCACAACATCCAGTCTCTTTTTCACCTAGCTAAAAAGTGCTAGCAAAAAAGTGCAACCTGCATCAGATTTAAATGGCTGATCTCAAGATAAAAGATGACTCATGGCATAGTCAATCTTCAGAGCACATTTTTATGGAAAAGGTGACAGTTTAATCCTCTGTTAATTTCTGTGTTTGGAAAGAGGCAATTTTCAACTCCAGCTTGGAAGGAATTAATTTCCCAGTACAGCATTCTATAGCGTGAAGACAAAATCACTAAGTATAGTGTTTGCCTTTGCTCTTCAAGATACTTTTACATTTAGAGCTAGGCCTTGTCCATAAAAAACCCCCTTGTTTTGGTAGTTGCTATTAGTTAATGGGAAACAGCAGGCTTTCTGAATAATATAATGACTCCTGGCTGTGCTTAATTACAGCCGTTAAAAAAAAAAACATCTGACACTTTATCCAATAAATACAATAATTGGCTAAGTAGAAATAGTCCAACTAATAAAATATTTGATAGTAAACCAGTAAATATTTTCCTTTTTCAGAGTTTTCAAGTTTCAGAATATGTATATGCTTTTTTTTTTCCCCCAGCAAGCCTGGAGCAGAAAAGCAGCTTTGCAGGTCTAAGTGGTAATAATGAGGAGAGGCAGTCTTGGGGTTCAGGGCAAAGAGAGTTACACTGCTGGTCTGGAAGAGCTTCATTTTCCTCTCCATAAAGAGAGGGTAAGTATTCCTGCTGGAACCAGGTGATGCTGCCCCTCAAGGAAACAAGGCCTTGCAGCTGGTCAGCTAATGGGAAGCACTTTGCCTCTCTGAAACTAGCAGCTCTTGTTGAGCTCAGAACTGGGAACGGACAGCTACTGCCTCTCACAAATGCCTCTCTAAAGAAGCTGTGGCTCCTGGCCCTGCACCAGACCAACAACATTCTGCCTGCCCACTTGCCATCTTGGGTGTCCTGCGTTGCTGAGCTGTCTTCTAAATCGTGCACAAAGCCCCTCCAGTAACATCAGTATAGCACAGCAGTGAATCAAACTGTACACATCAAGTGGATACCTCTAGCTTTAAAATTGCTTTAAAATTGCTGAACAGATGTTCTTTAGTTTTGACTCAGAAGCATTCAAGTTTAAATACAAAACCAGCTGAGCCAAGTGGGAGTGTTTCAGGCTCAAAAACCCCACTGAAACTAATGAGGAATGGTAGGCTTGTTGTGTTCTCACACCAGTGCATCCTTTATGCTTAAAGTGCTTTCCCTAAATTGACTTCTGTTCCGGGACAGTGTATGGAAAAGTTAGAAATTGGAGAGGTTAAGTGAGGATCACACTAACAGTTGTACTTCAGTTTTAACAACCCCATATGCTGTAGCTACGTTTCTCTGCCATGTACAGCACATGCTTCTTCCAACGCTGTAGAGGGCCCTGGTACCTCTTTGTCAAAACAATACTTCATTTGATGTTACTTGAAAACCTTTCTTTGCCTTAACCATATTGTAAAGTTGACATAAATGCACTAGAATGTGTTTGGGTGGGTTCTTTTGTTTTTTTTATTTTTAATCTTGAAAAATATTTCTTTACCATTGCTTATTAAAAAATTTCCCCATATGACAACTACATGCCCTAGGTGTGTATCCATTGCCCCATAGTGATTCCAGGTCATATTAGATTAGACAGTGACCCCTGTGAGGTGACTGCTCATGTTAGCAAAATTAGCCTATCACAAATGCACTCTGTTAGCATAGACATTGCAGGAATTTATGTTTTGAAAAATTGGATCTTTTAACCCTCATATATTTTCTTTTTTCTCCTTCTCGATGAAATTTCCAGAATGTAGTGGGAAACTAGGTTAAAGATACCTGCTTTCTGAGGAGAGGAAGCTGCTCGCTGGGTAAAAAATGCAGGATGCCTGTCCAGAGATTGCTTGGCAAAAGAAGATCATTTATGCAACTGAGAGCTCTGCCTTCTTTTCTTTCCTTCTTTGAAATGTATAGATGAGAAGTAGTTTGTGCATTATCACAGATTCAAGGAAAACACTTAAAATAATGTAGGATGGTGCTCTGGGCTGCACACATTCCTGGGGACAGGGTGACCCTCCCTGTTGCAGACTTCTCATCTAGAAGGAATGAAGAGGAATAACCACGTGGTTACTGCTTTGTCTTTGCCATATCCCTAAAAATTAACGAGTCCTAGAAAAGACAAAATGGGCTTCAGTATGGAAAAGGCGGAGAACCTCTAATGAGAGCCTTTTCAGCACCTTAGGGCCTCCTGCTAATGGCTGAGGGTTCAACCTGTAGACAGCTTTTTTTTTTTGGGGTGGGGATGGATTGGGCAGATTTTTCTTCTAGACCTCCCCTGCCTATAATATTCATTTTAAAAAAAAGTGTATGTTTATGTCTTACTTTCCCCAAATAGCTGATACACACTGATCCAGCACAGTCCCATGTTGATTTACTGACTGATCTCAGGGAGCCTGTGTCACTATCTCCGTGGCATTTTGAGAGACTTCCACACGTTTGAAGTTCTCAGGGTGGTTACATGACTTTTAAAACCAGGAGTCTCTCTTAGTTTTACATTCATTTAAATCTTTGTTTACAGTATGCACTGCTCGGAGCTAGTGATGTCAGAAGCAGAAAAGAGCTGAACTGATGCTCCATCTGGCAGGTGGGACAAGGGTGCAGTAATTCAGTGACACCACATGTTGCCCTTTACAGAGCACTCAATGATCTGTCCTGGCCTAGTCTGCCAGACTATCAGCTGTGAGAGGATGAGAAGCCAATGGGTTTGCTCCATCTTTCCAGAGAACAGAAGCATTTTGCCAGAGGGATGGGGCAGTGGAGAGGTGTACAAGCAACTGTTTCTTTGGAGGGTTGCTAACCTGTGCTCAGACAGTTGAGGGCCCTAAGGGTCAGCATTGTCACTGCAGCTGAGCATCAGATTGCAGGAGGCTGTGAGGGACTGAGAGAACAAAGGATGGCAAATAGGTGAAGGAGAACTAAAAGACAGAGGTAGAGAGAATGAATAAATACAGCAGAAGTTGTACAAGAGACAAGAGGATTATGTGAAAGGAGCAGAGACAACATAAGAAAAGGAAGAGCTTATTTAACAGATGTGTCTTTCCTTTTCTCTCAGCTGCCATACTGTCCTGTGCACATCTCTGAGCACCTAGTAAAATATCTTCTGTGATTTCTCTTCCTCCTCACCTTGAAAATTTGTCTGTACTGTAAATAACCTACTCCTGCTTTTAAACATAAGCACTGCTTCAAGCTATTAAAATTGTATAAGCACCCATCTAACTCCCACTCAGGAAATGCTGAGTTTTGGAAGGAGCATTCAGCTTTTTGGCAGGCAGAATCACCTATCAGAGAGACATACTTCGGCTTTCTGACAGTTCTGAGTTCCACCATAGCAGTGATAATCCTGTTTTGCTTGATTTGCTGATGTTTAAATTTCTAAAACCAGCAATCTATTGAAGTCATGGTAATAGGATATATCTAGAGAGTACCCCATATAACAAAATTGCATGTTTACATCCCATTCCTTATGATGTGTTACCCTGATGTCTACATCCCTAGAGCAACACTTTGCAGTTCATGCATCAGTTCTAGACCTTCAAAGTCACAATATCCGTTTCTTCCTCAGAGTGCTGTGTATCACTATTGACACTTATGAGAGGATCTAGAAAAAAAAATGTTTGCTTTTCACTGCCAAATGCAAAGCATTCTTGCGCATCCCAGTTATACCAGTCTCCTCTGAGGACTTGAAAATGGATCTTTCCTCCACTTTTCTAGCTAAACTAGCCCTTATTTTTCTCTCCTCTACCCAGCCTACTTTCTTACCTTATACCACTTTTCCTTTGCAATTCTGTTAACTTCAGCTCCCCACTTTTGTGGACATCCTGCATGACTGCGCTTGTTCTTTTCTTCACAAAAGGAAATCTCCCTTCAGTCTGACATATATGTGGGTCTGTTCCTCACATGTTCTTCAGCCTACTTGACAAAATTAAATTTATCATTATCTCTGTCCTGTAACAGTAAATGAGTTCTAGATGAATCTTTGTCCTTCCATGGAGAGGGATGGGAGTACAAAGAGTTTTCTTTGTATAGATGGGGCACTTATTATTTTTTGTCCATAAGAGTAAAATACTCCTTTTCTTGGCTTTTTGGTTTTCTTAGATTTTCTGCTATTTATTAATCATAGAACCATAGGATGGTTTGGGTTAGAAGGGACCTTTAAAGAGCATCTAGTCCAGCCCCCATGCCAAGACCAGGGACATCTCTCCCTGCATCAGGTTGCTCAAAGCCCAATCCGGTATGACCTTAAAATAATATCTATCTCTCTGTGTTAGAGTTTTTTAATACACTATCATCGTAGCATATGTTTCCCTTCTACATTGTTGCCCTGACAGAATACACTTTTTTTTTTAGCTTGTGGTAGGGATTTTTGGTGCTTTTAAAGTGAGTTGATATGAAAATTAGAAAGGAGAAGAAGAAGCATTTCAGTGGAGCACTTCAGCATTTCAACCTCCTGGGAGGATGCTGGTTATTGAAAGGCTTTTATTGAGAGGAAGATTTTGCAGCATTTTCTAATTCTGGTCAGACTCTGGATTCACCATATTTCTTCTGAAGCTACGTGTGCAGACAAATGCCCTCAACAAGATTGATTTGTTCTCAGCTCTCTTAAAAACCACTGTGCATTGTCTCAGAGCTGCAGAACTGCCACTGTGTTTTATATTGGATTTTATATTGCTGGGGTGTGAGATATTTAATGCCTTGCATATTCTAACAGGTGTTGGAAGTGGACAGAGAATGAACAGTCTTTAAAGCAGAGCTGCCATGGATTTGGCTGCCTAAAACCAGGTGGGGATCCTGTACTAGCTAGAGCCTGGGTGCTGCCTTTCTGTGTACATTCATTGGATTTACAACAGTGGGCTGGAAAGCCAATAAATAACATGACCAGGAGGACAAGTGTGGAAGAAAGCAAAAATACGTCCCAGGATACTAGCAATGAAAGAATGTATTGCTTAGAAACCAAGCCTGGATGTCAGAGCGTAGGAAGGCAATTGTCTCCAGTGTGGGAAGTGCCCTGCAGTGCATTTGGACAGCACATTTGGCATTGGGGGTGCTAACACAGGTTGACAGTAGTTGCTACTACTAACTGTAACAACACAGGTTGACAGTAGTTGCTGCTACTAACTGTAACAACACAGGTTGACAGTAGTTGCTGCTACTAACTGTAACAACACAGGTTGACAGTAGTTGCTACTACTAACTGTAACAAGAGTAACAGGATTCTTCAGGATTTTTCCTTCAGAAGTACCTAATCTGTTGGTTTGAGGGTTGTAGGCCTACACTTCTTTGCTAACAGTTACAAAAAGTCCTCCAAGGAACAAAGAACCC
This sequence comes from Megaceryle maxima, assembly GCA_024605025.1. Taxonomy (NCBI): domain Eukaryota; kingdom Metazoa; phylum Chordata; class Aves; order Coraciiformes; family Cerylidae; genus Megaceryle; species Megaceryle maxima. The sequence continues at coordinate 18,147 of JANHGN010012057.1, forward strand.
ATTATGCATGATGGTCACTGTGTCTCCCTTCTAGAATGATAGCCTGGTGAGCTTGAGGACTCAGGGAGTGTAATCTGTTAATGAGTGTGTGTTAGAACTTGATCCCTGTCTAGATAAAGTTCTGGACCTCGTGACAATGGGAGTCAGTCCCAGCTCTGATCACTGATTCTTGGCTCAGCCATGCTGTAACTAGCCGTGCTTTTAGCAGTGGTGGTTCTGCTCTATTTTCCAGCATCAGAGTCAAGATTTTGACCACTATAAAGATACGTAAGGAACATGAATTGCTCATTTGTTACTCACTAGTGTCTAAAAACATCCCTGGGGTCACAAATGAGGAATTAATTTACAAGACATTTTGAAGGCAAACATGAGTAAGGGCTTAGTTGGAAACTGTGCCGTCACAACTAGTGCAACATCAGGATAGTACTACACTAACCAGCTTGCAATTTGTAGCACTGTTATTGTAGAAAAGAGAAGAAAATTGTGAAAAGGAGAAGCTGTATCTGTCAGCTTGCAAATACCTTGTAAACATGAACTCAGGTGAAAGACGCTGTTTTCAAACACAGATGTATTAAGGTACATCCATCTTTAAGCCATTAAATCACAGAGATATTAATGTTAGAATGGTGATAATCAGTGAGATCCAAGTATTGCTGCCATAAAAGTCTTCCTGGGTCAGTCACAGGTAACTGACAGCAAAGCAGTAGATTCCTGGAGCAGAGAATGGATCCGGAGCCCTCTGACTAAGGCTCTTCTGGATTCTGAAATGTGAGAATCCTTATGCAGACTTTGGATAATAAGCAACCTTTCTGAGGAAAAAGGTCCTTGATAAGATTCCAGTTTTATCAATCTCATTTTTTGTAGTTTCCTCAGTTGCTATTTATCAAGGCAGCCTTTACAGTGAAACCGTCTAATGGTGCACTGCTACTCAGCTAAGAGATCTTCTCTTTACCTTTCCAGGGCACCCATGTTAGAGAAAGCCCCTGGACTCTGAAGTCTAGTTATAGAATGGGAAGCTTGGAAAGGTGACAGTTCCCCTCTGGTACAAAGCCCACTCATATGTGTGCATATTTGGGTAGTTGCTGCAAAGTGCCCAAGACATCCCAGTGGATTTAGCAAACTAGTTGAAGTTGCAGCTATTATGTACTTAGAAATAACTCAAGCAGAGCTTGAAAAAAAGCTTATTTCCCCAAAGATGCATGTGCAGGAGGGTGGATAGGGACAGTGCAAGCCAAGGATAGCTCAGCTAATGCTAACCCTTTCTGAATATTGCCAGGGGATTTTTAAATGCTTCTTAACTCCCAGAGGGATGCTGGAAGATTTGACCTCAGTTTAACATCTCATCCAAAAAGCCATAAGTAGTTCTGACAGTACAGGTCTCCCTAAGAGCTGTGTGGAAAAGTTGGACATGAGCCCAGCCTTAGTGTTGCACTGAAGCTCAAGACATCTGGGGCCTAGAATGATTTCAGGTGAGCCATCACCTGACAGATAGGGACTGCAGGAATCAGAGGTACTGACAAGGAAATTATTCCTAAAATTACTGGAGGGGAAAAAGGAAGAAGGAACATTTGCAATTATTTGCCACTATGCAGTTACACAAGACCTGTTCAGGGAACAAAGGAAGGCTTCATTTCTTAATCTGGTCACTCTGACACTTCCCAAGAGCTTTAAATTGGAAGGAAAAGGGTAAGAGGCTTGCTCGATGAATAGCTCATATATCAGAGTGTGGGACAATGCAATCAGTTTTAGGTGGTTTGCCATTATTATTCATCACAAATACCTGAAGGCCTCAGTCAACATTCCAGCCTTCTTTTGCTGTGCCAACAAGTGCAAAACACAGCTCCTGCCCTTGAGCTATCACAGCCCTTGCCCTTGAGCTGTCTCAGCCCTTGCTCTTGAGCTGTCTCAGCCCCTGCCCTTGAGCTGTCTCAGCCCCTGCCTTCGAACTGTTACAGCCCGGCTTTATGGTGGGATGACGGGAGACTCGGTGAGAGGTGTGCAGCAGTGAGATGCTGGTGTAATGAGCGCATTTGCATGCCACCAGCAGTCACAGCCGGCTTACTTCCCAGGCTCTGCCGGGCAGCAGTGCTTTGTACCATCTGTGGCAGAGGTAAAGCTTAAGAGAGGATGTGATGGAAGACAAAATGGCACGTTGTGGGGAGATTTTCACTGTGATTTAGAGGGCGGGCTGTGAGAAAGCATAAAAGTGTCTAAGTGTCTGCAGGAGAAGTGACAGAATCTCTTCGTTTTAGTGAGGAAAGAAAGTTTTCTGCTGTGACAGAGTATTAGATTTAAGAGCCAAGGAGAGACCAAGCAGTGAAGAAGCTTAGAGGTAAAGGCTGGAGCTTTTCTCCCAGTCCCACAGAAATATTTATAGTATCAAAATGTGCTATCAAGATGAAAAATTGAAATCTCAGAAACAGTGCTTTGATGCTTTTTATCTGCTGGGATCTCAAAAAAAAAAAAAAAAGGAATCCATTGTGTTCATCTTCATTTTAAAAATAAACTGTAAATTCTCTCTGCTCACCTCATGAATGATCCCCTAGAGCAGCTGGGGAGTCAGGACATTCCAGCTTTCACCTAAATGTCACTTTTCACTCTCAGCCAGAGGTGCCACATGACCACCACTGCAACTTTGGGCACACCAGTGAAACTGATACTGCGGACTGCTGTGCAGGTGCTATGTAGTCCCAGTGCTGGTTTGCACTTCCAGTTTTGGGGTACTCTTGGGCTAGCTTTGTACATGAGGGAAATAAGAGAAGGGAAGATTTTATAGGGGCTGTAATGTTCTGGTGGGGATGTGCCTCCCTGTACTTAACGTAAGAGCTTCTCCCACTCTGCAATTCTATGAAATGAGCATGAAATATATTTTTACTCTGTTAATCTTAAATTTAAAAAGGAAATAATTTTGAAGCAGAAAGATAGAAATTACTGATTTGAATTGTCAAAATAATTTTTCAAAACATTTTCCAAATAAAAATATCCTAAAGTCGGGTCTCTACCTCCTCTGTGGGTGATGCCCTCCTTGATGAACTGTTACTTTCCAGAGGAGAAAATATTAGCTTCAGCGAAGACAAAAGTTGGTGTGCAACTCAGTACAGAGTAGGGAGAAGTCGATAAAGAGGATATGTGGCTAAAATGCTAAAAAGGGTGTTCCTGCAGGACAAGTAGATTTAGGACAAGGCTAAAGAAGGGAGGTCACAGTAACTGGCATGAGATGCTTTAGAGCAAGGAATTTGCCATCTAAGAGTGGCAGAAATAGATTTTTTTAAATTGTATTTAATGGAGTCAGAAGCCCATTGCTGGGGCCTGGAAGAGTGAGTCAGTGAAAACAGTCAAGTTACCAGGGCTGGCTGCTTGATGTTATTGTTGTGATAGAGAAAGGACAGGATTTGGGAGAACAGGGTAAGATTTATTGGGAATGATCAAGAGCACAGGTTATGAAAAGATATGTGTGTGTGTGTGTGTGTAGATGTGAATATCTATGTTGTTTGTCAGGAAGAGAGGCCAAGGTGTGAGAATAAATAGCTGAGAATGATCATGAATAAAGTTCTACATTTGTAATTTGCGTATAGGCAGATACTTCATGAGACCAAATCCTGTATAGTTATCTCTGCAAGAGATGCTAAATCTCGTTTTCCCAATGGAACAGCCTCTGCAAATGATTTTCCCCTTTTTTAGTTTATTTATATATTTTTTTGTGACGTATGAGGATGGGAGTGCTATAATTAATGCCCTCTTGACTTTGCTTGTGGATGCTGTAGCTTCATATAGCATCACAGTTATACACTGAACAATGTGAAATTTTAGCATTTTAGTTAAAAATGTGTATTAATGGAAACAAATCATTCCCCTGGGGCCGTACAGGAGACACAGGTTATAGAGTGACTTGAAAAGAAAAATGTTAGCCAGCAATTTATTAATAATTCTGAGGAGTTACTGCTCATGAAAACAAACAAACAAACTTGTGTGCCTGACCTTCCTGGACACTGAGTGCCCCCACATTTCACCATGAATGCATTTCAGATGGAGTCCCTGCTAAACTGGCTAAAGCAAACAGAGCACTGTCCCTTCAAAGTTCTGTACATGCTTCCCAATGCTGTTCCTGCCCTCAGCTGTGCTCATTCTCTCTGGAACAAGAACTACTGGTGTCTAACTTGTAGTGGGAATTGTGGTTTTTTGGGTGGATGTGATCCCTGAACTTTGATTTGACAAAAGCACTTTTATCATCTGCACTCCATTATTGTACTGCATTCAGCACAAATGTCGTCAGTGTTGTTCTGGGGTGTAGCTCATGGGGTATTGAAAAGGAAGCAGAGGTGCAGCCTGTAAAAAGGGCCTGAAGTTTACTCTGAGTTCAGACTCAAGTTCCCACTCAGAGTTCCAGTGGCTGCACTCCTGCAGCTGGTCCTGTCAGCCCTGAGGCTGGGATGACAGAAAAGCCCAGGAAAGCAGGTCTGGGTAGTTATGAACCCTATAACTTGGAACGATTCCAATGGCAGACTGTGGGCAGAACAAGTCCTGGCCTTCACCAGAGTCTCACCTGCAACGTGTCCTGCAATTCCAGATTGTGATCTCATGGTTCTTCCTGGTTTCCCATAACACAGGTATAATTTGTCGTGGTTTATTTTAGAGAAGCAAATTGCTTGAATCAAGCACCATGGATATGAGAAGACTTCGGGAAAAGCATTCAGCAGCCTTCAAGAGTGATGAATCAAATGGCCTGGCTTTAAAACCCTTAACTGGAGCAGGTAAGTCACTGCTGGAAACTCACATGTCAAAGCAGAAGCATCCTTCCCCAGACCCGGGAGACACAGCCTGTTCCTCTTTAAATCTGTGCTGTGTGCTGCAGTGCTCTGCATTGTTGCCATGGCAGAAATCTCCCCATAGTAATAACCTCTTTCAGAGAAGGTTAAAAAGAGACAGTGCACATGCTCAGAAATGCTGCACTTGTTCTGTTAGCAGTTTGCAGCGGCCATTTCAAAGAGACCATCACAAAGACGAGAGATCAGGTACTGATATTTTTTTCCTTTGTTAGAGGGGGTGACTTTTTCACAGAAGTCTATGCAAAGATCTGTCTCCATTCCCAGTTGCCCTGCAGAGAGAGACCACCCTTGAAAACAGTCCTGATTATTTCTCACAGATAGCAAAATTCCCAGGCAATAACTAAGAGGCAGTCATTTGAGGTGATCTAAGGTGATTGCTGCACTCCGGGAGCAATTGTTTTGAAGCAGGGCTTGAATACAAAGCTGAGCTGATGCTGGGGTGGGTGAAGTGTAAGGTACCCGGGAAAAGTTTAGCAGCTTGTCTGCTTCTTATTGTTGAACCTTTGTAGCACTCGTAGTCAACTATGTGAATAGCCTCTGCTCCTACTGACCAGGAGGAGGCTTCTGCATTAGGTACTTTCAAAGGAGGCTGGTATTATCTTAATTTACTGTTACTTGGAGACACTGCTACATCCTGTTGCAAAGCCTGGTGTCTTTGATAGTGCTTGCTTTGACTGCAGATCACCATTAATTAAAACAGAAAACCCCAACTGCTTATTATGGTTTTAATCCCTTTATTTTAAGGATTGTACAAATAAGAAAAAGGATCACATCAGATCACTTCCAAATAGTCGGAGGGATAGGAAACCCAGTTCTGAGGTTATAGGAATTACATGACCAGATCTTTTTCTTGATGCGGGCCCAAATATATCTGTTACTCTACATATACGTGTATGTCTCTTGCATCTGAACCACCCCCTACTCTTAGTTTTAGGTTGAGGTGCACAGGAAGGGGATGTGTATAATGCTGCTTTCCTGGATGGATTGCAGGTTTGCACGTGCTGCAAGTGTTCATGCAGAATTTGCAGCTTCAGATTAGCTGCGTCTGAAACAGTGGATTGCGTGTATCAAAGAGCAAGCTTTTTCTGTTCTGTGTTTCTGGCAAGATGGGGAAAAGCCTTTCCTTTCTGGCCTCCATCTATTACCCTTCCAAATGTGAAATACAAGGTGTCTTGGGGAGTGCTGTACTCTTGCGTTCAGTTCATGCAGATTTGATGCTCTTATGCAACCTCTTCTGCTTAGTGTGCAAAAATCAGGAGTAGCCTAAAAATCAGGAAGGGACAGAATGTTGTCCTGCTTTCCCAGGTTTAGCTAAAGAGATTTTTCATGTCGATTTTACTGTGTTGCTACAAATTAACCTCATTTGATTCTTTCTTTCTTCCATTTGAATGTACAGGAACAGAAGGTAAACTTGGCTGAACTAAGGACCGCCCTAGCATTTTGTCAGGATCCTTGAGCCTTGGATTCAAATCTCTAATAGCCAGTTGCAGTTTGAGCCAGTACAGTGTTCCCTCTTGATCTGAACAGTTTACCTGTTGGATCAAGAAAATACTTAATTTGAAACCTATATACTAATAAAAAAAAATTACGTCTGTGTGAAGGGCTGGACCAGACTGTACCTACATTCAGGGCATGGTATGTCCTGGATGTGATGTTCAGAAACAGTGGATGGCTGCAGATAGGTCTGAAGCTCAGATTAGGAGGAAAAACTAAAAAGAGTTTTGGTGCATTTACCATTAGAAGTTTTATGTATGAATCTGTGGAGTTTTAACAAAAGTTGTTTCCTTCAGCTACTTTTATAAAGGAGTAAGTTTGTATGATCAGCATGGTATGAAGTTAATGATAATGGTTACCCTTCGTTATTGTATTTGTGAAAAGATGGTGCATCAGTAAAGTAAGGCAGAGGGTAAAAACCTCATTTCCAGTCTCAGTTCTGTTTCAGTCAGCCATATAATCCCTGTGGGTTTGATCTTCAGGTCTAACAGTGATCCAGCTGTCCAAATTGGTGTGCTCTTCTGGGACTGTCTAATTAGAAAAAAAGATTGGAGTCACAGAGCCGGCAAAGTTGCTGGCATCCTGGCTTGCAAATGAAACCAAAAACTTTGATACTCTCCTTCATGCCTAAGGACATTCTCTCTCAGTTGGTTTTTATGTGCACTGCTGGAAATACAGAGATCTTTTGTCCATGCTATAGATCTTTTGATATTTGGTTTGCCTTTCAAAGGAAGACTGCCAAAGCTTAAGCCATCAGGAACAGTAAGTTCTTTGTAACAAACCCCTTGTAATGTTCTTCACTAACGTGTTTATGTCTCTTGACAAACAGAAGCACCCATTCCCAAGATGCTGGCACCTTGTCTTCTGAGAAAAGCCTTCCTTACAGTTCCTTTAGTTTTTGTGGTTGCACTGCTTCTCGTGAAGCCTGTTAGATCTGATCAAGAAGTGGGAACAGCCATACCAGCTGAAAGTACGTACCATCCTACAGTCCTCTCATACCGAGTGTACTGTAGTTTTAATGTTGCAGGAGTTCACATCACTGAAGCTTGTCCAAATAATTCAAACTATTTTGGACATGTCTTACTTATGTTGTTTTAAAACCACAACTTGACAGCATACTGCTCTCTACTCTCTTACCCTTGTCTCCTGCCTGTTACTGTCTTGCTTGTACCTGAAATCTGCCATTGTCAGCACCTTTTCTTTTTACAGCCCTGTCACTGTGTTAGCCCCTTCTAGAAATGCCAGGAATCACTCTGTAGTTTTTATTTTAAAAATTCACAGTGGAGACACCAGGAAAGCACTCTGTCAAATCCTAGTCTTGCAGCCTTCAGCCACCTAATTCTCCTTTTCTAGTCTGTGTTGAGTTCAACTGACATCATAAACATAAGGACTGGTCAAGTTGTTGATGAGGAAAATACTAACACTAAGGGTAGGTGGTGGTACAACAATGAGGGAAGAGGTCTTTAATGCTGCTTTGTGGGGTTTTTTTTGTTTGTTTGTTTTGTTTTGTTTCTTGTTTTTCTAGCCAGTTAAAGATTTTGGCAGACTCCTTTTCTCCAGCAGGCAGGATTCTTGTCTGCTGGTTAGCACAGATCATGAGCTGGAAGCTCGTACTCCAGACTACCAGAAGCATGCAGTAGTCAGTCAAATATCAAGTGTTTGCAAAATAGGCTAACAGACACTGCAGGATTTTCCAACATCACTCTACATTTCATCCTTTCTTCCTTAAGAGCAAACTAAACCTGCGCAGAGAAGTTCTCACTTGCGCAATATTTCCTATGAAGTTGTCAGAGAGGCACAGGCACCAAGAAGCAAATAAGAGCATATGTAGAGCCTGGTGATTCAAAGACATTTCATCATGTCTATATTTGTTCTGTCTCAGTACTGCTATCTGTTAGGGCACAGCTTTGTGTTACATGATAATGAATGCAAAGGAAGCCTTGTGACCTTCAGTCTGGATATCTAGATATGGCAATACTATCTTAAAACTGCAATTAGTCCAGAATGCAGCAGTTTCCCTTATCAGCAATGCCCACTAATGAGAAGGCATTATGTTTATCTGCTGCTTGCTTCACTAGCTTGGGACAAAGCTGTATCATATTCAAAGGAAGAGGCTAAGTGATCTATCTTTGTGATATTGTAGTCAATTTTATTCCATTAGCTTTCTATTCAGAGCTCAAGTTTGTGAGATGAGAGGACAAGATTTTCCAGGGAACAGGTTTATGGTTTCAGAGGTAATTTATAAAAACCTGAAGATGACGTTGAAAATGTGCTCAGGGTTGGTGGAGCAAAATGAAAGTCTCAAATTATGGGGTTAGTGCTTCCACACTGTGAACTGTGACAAAAACAAGGGGAACAAAATAAAGGAGGAAGGAAATTTTTAATGCAAATTTGTTGAAGTAATTCTTTTGTCATTGAGAGACTGGGTCTCTACAGTTGCTATGGTCCATCATGATGGTTACTACTAGATTTTTCTGTAATTTTTTGTAATCTCATGGATTATATACATTTCTAGAAGGAGATGACAGCAGAAGGCATAGTGAAGGGTGAAGTATTAAGCTGTGCCTCACTAACAGGTTTGGGGAATTTTGTCACAGTTGTGCCATTTTGCACTTTTTTGTGCTCAGAACACTGTTCTCACAGCAGAGTCCATACCCTTAAGTAAAATCAGGCCTCAGTCTATCAGGGGCTACAAAGGTACAGGAACACACCCTCCCTACCCCAGGTACCCTACAATCCAAAGCTCACTCTCCTGCCGTACAATAACCTGGATTGTTCAAGAGTGCATACATCACTACTCAATCTATGGACTCTTCTGTAGCTTATTCTCATACTCAAACTCACTGTTTATTCCTTTGACTTATTGCTTCATGCCATATTGTAATGATTCTCTACTAAATACTCTCCAAAATGCTCTCCTAGGTCGTCCCTGTGTTGATTGCCATGCATTTGAGTTCATGCAGAGGGCTCTGCAGGATTTAAAGAAGACAGCGTATAATCTAGACACACGGGTAAGGAAACATTCAATTTATTTTTCTTTTGTAGATTTTTTTTTTTTTTTAATATGGAAAAAAATGCTTTGGATTTTGCACAAGGCAGTCAACTATACTGTCCTGTCTTTTAAGGTGAGGCTAGGCAATTACATTCCACCTCTCTATGTAATAATCTGTGGAATTCTTCTGCATTGTCATATCAAGGACACTAGAAAGTTTGGGAAAGAGTGAACTGACAGTCCTCAGCCCTCTGTCCTTCTCTTACCAAGTTACAGCCATAACCACTGCTATTCTCATTCCAAATGCTGCGCGTACACCTTTGTTTTTATGTTAGGGGGAGTAAGGTGAGAATATAATTTATATTTATTACCCAAAAGAAGAGAGCCAGCACAAACAGAAAGCCTACTAAAATAAAATACTCCCCCGCATATGATTTCACCCCTAAGGAGAGGCTCAGGGAGGAAACATCATCTCATAGATACTTTTTATATTGCTCTGATTCCATAATTAAGAAAAATGCGACAAAGTAGAACAGCATAGGGAACAAAACTTGTTTGGCTTGCAGTCAGCATGAAGAATTTGCCAAGGTTTGTATCTTCCTTCTGTAAGGGAAGTTGAATCTGTCTCTTGGTGCTGCAACCTGCAATCTGTGACTAGCTGTATCCCAGCTGCTGTCAGATAGTGGTGTCTCAGGAGGGCAGCTTTTTCCCCACCTCCTGTGTACCTGTTAGCTGAAGTGCTATATCTACACTCTTGCACAGATTTTCAGCAGAAGGCACTCAAAACGTTTTTGCTTTTCTAATCTATGGTCAAGGTTGTTCATAGTTCAAAGCCTGTGAACTGGCATCTTTGAAGAATGATTTGAGGTAACTCTGAGCAGGGTCCAGGATGAAAATGCGGGTACAGGAATGAAGATGCTTTGAATTGTGACACACTACAAAAACCAAACAAACATTCCAGCAGAACCAGATTGGTATGTAGCACATTTACAGTTAAACAAAATCTGTTGGGTAATTACAGGTCAAATGTATTTTGGGCTTCTTCGTGGAGAAATCTTGTTAATGAGTACATCTGCTGAGCACTGTATACAGCCCAAACAAGATGCCCAGATTGTGCTGTGAAGTGGTTCTAGTACAGCTATTCCTTCTTTTACAAACCTCCAAACTTTTCACCAGAGTTTCTAAATCTTGATTAAAAATATCTCAACTAATAAAATCTTCTCTTGTTTTCTGGCTGACAGTGGCCTTTATGACACCTACAGCTTGCAGACCAAGAGAGAAGATTTATAAGCTATCCAAAGCAGGAGCACCTGTAAGATTCCCAAAGATAGCAACTGCATTTTAATACACCTAAGGATTTTGCCTACATCTTCAAAAGATGATTCTACAATGTTTTAATTCTTTGTTTTATCATTCAGCCATGACCCAATCTGATGTAAACTAGGACTTTTAAGACAATTACTTTTGGCCACATATATATTTTACATTTTAGTATTTTAGTTTGTTTTGCTGCTTAGTGGGGCAAATGTTACTGTCCCCAAAAATACAATTCCCTTTGTTAATACTCCCACGGGAGACACTCATTTCCTTGAAAAACTCTCTTTTGTTTGCAGGCAAGATTTTTAGATGATGACTAAGTAGCTCATAACTGTTGAAGGGGAAGGGATTCCCAAAAGCTTGGAGAGGAAATTTAATTCCTCCTGCAAATCTCACTTTGCAGTTCTGTATAGGGGAAAACAGATAGTTTTACTGCACAAGCCAAGAGTTTTCACACTTAATTTGGCCCTGTGTTGATCTGCATGGTGTCTCACAAAGCAGTCTAACTTGAGCACAGGTCACCTAACCTTTAATGGAGCCATAGACTTATCTCTTTCCTTTTACAAGACTAGACATGTTTGTAACCTACACTGATGTGACTGTCAGCTGCTGATTGACAGGCTGGCTGCATTTTACTCATGCAGTAAGAGCAGGGTCACAGATTCTTCTCAGAGGTGAGAGGCTGCCCACTACCCCTGCATGTACCAAATCTGTTCTCACCCTCGCATACTGTTTTCCACCCTTCCCATCCTACCAGCCCCTTGGAGCAGGCTGCAGGCTGCATTTGTTGTTTTAACAGCAGCTTTTAGGTTCAGAATCTGGACACTGCCCTGCTTGGTTTTGTGTTTTTGTTTTGGTTTATTTTAAAATGTGCTTTAATCCATCAGGGATTAATAACAAATCTCTGTGCAAATGGTCTTGTGATTACCCTCACAGAACAGTTATCAAAGCTGTATTTAGTGCTGTTCCTAGAATCACAGGATGGTTTGTGTTGGAAGGGACCTTTAAAGATCATCTACTTCCAAACCATCCAACCTGGCTGTTTTCTCTCAATAGTTATTTGGAATGTTCAAAGTCCATTAAGGTAGATATGCCTGTGAAAGC
>JANHGN010012057.1:29979-43903 GCA_024605025.1 Megaceryle maxima
CATCCAACCTGGCTGTTTTCTCTCAATAGTTATTTGGAATGTTCAAAGTCCATTAAGGTAGATATGCCTGTGAAAGCAAAAACAAAGGTTTGAAAATGTTATTAAAGATATATAAGATGGTAAGCAGCCTTGGGGCTTAGCTTCAAAGCTTTTGGCATGCTGTCAACCTCCCTTATTCAAACTATTACAAGTGATGTCAAGGAGATGGTTAGAATTGATTGTCTTTTAGGTCATTAGCAAAATCCGATCAGATCTTTCCAGTCTTGCAGGGTAGCTGAAATGATCAAAAGTGATACCTGGTTTTATATAGAACAACACAACTGTGTTTAGTGAATTATCATCTGGGAAAAAAGAAACCCTTACCAATAGATAGCTTTTCCTGTACTAAGAAGGCAGGTGGTAAGCAGGATGTTTCAGCCCAGCTCTAAGTGCCCTTAGCTGATGTGGGTCAATGGATAATGCAGCTTTTAAAACACAGCCTTTAAACACATGGCAATTCCATCTCATACCAAAAAAAAAAAAATCACAAGACAGGCAGATTAAGGATGGATTTCACTGACATTTATTGCTGATAGTCTTCATAATGACCTTTTTTGTGTAGCTGATTACACCGGCAGAGATTAATTTGGAGAGTGGACTTTCCACAGCTGGTGTGTCCCATGACAATAAGGAGGAAGTCCCCTCTTGGATCAGACTGATTCTTCAGCTCATGAGAGACAAACAGATTGAAGATATGATGTTCATGTCAGACAGCTTTGTGCTCCATCATGCATGTACTGAAGTCACAAGTGCTCCAAACAGCTAGCAAAACCGAAGTGTGTGTGTGCTAGAGAGGAACAATTCCCAAATTTCCCTTATGTAGCCCTACTGTCCCTTCCCTGGTGCTCAGCAATTTTTTTGCACAGGTAGGCTGGTAGAGTGCAGGCCTTTCTGATCATATCCAGCTCTAAGAAGTTACCAATCTGCCCTCATTGCTCCATGAAATCCCTAGGGGCAGCAGTGATTTCCTGGTATTGATGAACCCCAGTTTAACTGAGGGACCTTGACTTTTTCCAGTTTGGGACCCCTTTCCATAAAGAAGCCAGCAATCTCATCTCATGTTTTAATTGTGTTGTCTGTATTGCAGCTCAGCACCTATCCTCCATTTTAGGGTCCAACAACATATTAACAATAACAACAGCAAAGCAAGAGAAGTTACAACACAAGTTTCTTCACTGAGAGTGTGGTTGGTCAGTCACTGGAACAGGCTCCCCAGGAAAGTGATCACGGCACCAAGCCTGTCAGGGTTCAGGGAGGTCCTGGACAATGCTGTTAGTCATATGGTTTAGTTTTAGGTAATCCTGTGAGAAGCAGGGAGTTGGACTTGGTGATCCTTATGAGTCCCTTCCAACATCTGTGATTAAATATGCCTTACTTTGTCTGTATAACTTTCAACACTTTCCAGGCTGTAATACTAATTTTTTTTTTTTTTTGAGTCTGTTTTTAAGTAAAAAGAAAATTTCAGACAGATTTTTGATTTTTATTTAAGCCTCTCATGAACTTGAGAGCTTATGCTCCAGTTTGTGTAGTTTAAGCTTTTAAGAAAGACAAATAACTTTAAACAAAAATAACGGCACCCAGACACATACTGAATATAATAATGTGAAAAACACAAACACGTACCAGACTGAATTTCTGCATGTCACAGGAAGTATTGCCATGTCAGAGTGCCTATTAATAATGCCAAAGCTAAATTATTTTGCAGAGCAGTAAGCAATAACTCTGATTTTTACCTCAAGCCTCATCTGCTACAACCAATTCCAAATCTTAGAACGAAAGTAAAATGGACTTCTCTTTGGAATCTTGTTAGTTTTACAGTGGTGGCACTTTTTGTTTGATATTGCTTTTCTTCCCCCTTTTACAGACAGAAACTCTGCTTCTTCAGGTGGAAAAGAGAAATCTGTGTGACTGTGTAACTGCAAATCTGCTGAATTGAATCCCGGAGGCCAGCTAAGGAGTATCATCTGTTCTGCTGTTTTTAAAATGCAGCTGTATAAAATACAGCTTTACAGCGTTCATGTTGCAAGCATGTATTCCCTGATGTCATGAGGGCTGTGTCTCATGTATTTGTCTGTTGTGTCTGTTTTTAAAAGAATACCCTCTTTACACATCCACTGGGTTGCCAGTAAGGACTCTACTCAGTAAATCTGTTATTTGGTATTAGAGTGGGATGAAAAATTTACCTGCTTTGACTTTTCAGTTGGAGTTGTCCAGGCATAACCCACAAGACAAATATGGCCAGTAGCCCTCTTGGGACACTTGCAGATCACTTTTGTCTCTTAATATGAACATATCTCTGTGGCAACTTACCCAGTTATACCGAGACACAGAATTGCGGTCTCTGTAGGCTTTGTTTATTAAAAATGATGGAAGTCCTTTTAGTTTGTCTGCAGTGTGCCTGTATTCAGGCATGTTGAAGTTCTGTCAGCTGTAATAAGGTGTGTGTCATGAGGAGTTACATGTGTGCTGTATTTGGACCAAAACTGTTTATATCTTAGCGCTGGATTTTCTGGTACCCTGCATAAGAATTTTGTCTTCTTTAATTAAAATCTTCAGTTTCTTCCCCTCCTTCCCTGGACACTCCATTCTTAACCCACTGTATCTCTAAATAGCTTTATCTTAGCAGGTCAAATGGATAGAGTAGAAAAAGGAGGATAAGGGTACAACGAGGCAGCCTTGCCAGTTCCAGCTGTACCATGTGCTACCACCAGCAACTGCTCAACATCACATTGAAGGAAAGCTCCATGCAATGCCTAGAAGTTTCTTCATGAGAGTGCTCTTTACTTAGGTGAAACACAGTGGTTAGATCACGCGTATTTGGTCCATTCTGTGATGGACTGAACTCTGAACATCTTGGGTTTTTATTGTTGTACCTTTGAAAGCTGCTTTTCATATTTAAGGCATGTGTACCTGAAAGCTGAGATGATTTTTATTCTCAGCTCTACCCCTTTAAGATACTCTGTCTGCTCACAAGTCTGAATTAGGCTGAGCAGTTTGAGCAGATGCTCCGAGTTTGATGTGATTTAGAGCTGTCTCAAGCTACTCCAACAGTGGGACTGTGAGGTGCTAACCTGGCTTGGGGAGTGGATGGGAGCTGGACATCTGAAGGCCAAAATCTTCAGCCGAATCTGGAAGAAAGTGCCTGCCTGTGGCCTTACTTCTCTAACTGAACTGGTGGGACTTTGATGGCAGGGGATAAGAGAGGAAACACAACTACTGCTCTGCCAGTACAGCTGTAGGTGTGGTAACAAACAGCTGAGGGAGTAGGGGAACATGATAGACAACCTCAGTGGCTTGCCAAACCTCTCCAGGGCTTGGAAAATCCAGTTCCTACACACGGAGAAGTGCAGCACGCCCATCTGTGTGGGCCCAGGAGACAGGCCAGCACAGAAGCTCAGTGAACTGGAGAGGGGATTCTGATACTATTTTTCCAAATTCCCTCAAGGAACACCAGTGTTGTGTGCTTTTCACCAAGCCTGTTCGTGCAGGACGGGAGCGCTGGCACTGCTCCTGTCTGGCTGCTCAGCAAAATAAGAGTAACCACAAGTCTCACCTGCAGCTCCACTCCCAGAGAGTGGGAAGGGGCAGCTGGCCTTATTCACACACAGCAGAGTATTTCCTGGACTGCTGGGAGCAAAGCCTCCTTTGGAGGGCTTCAGCTGATCCTGGCTGTAGCAGAATGGCTTCTCAGATCTTCATGGCTTTTGCTGCACTTGAGTCGTCCCCATCTTGCTCTAGCTAGGCTTTGTTCCTCAGCTTTGCTCTAGATTGGCCTGGCTGTTCTCTCCAGTGCAACCTTCCTTTCCCCCTTTCAGTCTGGCATTTCCCTCTCCTTAGTGAGGCCCCCCCATCCTGCAGACTCTTTATGTAGTCACTGCAAGTGTGAGTGGTGGGGCTGATGCTTCTCAGGTCAGCAGTCTCTTTGGATCAACTGGCAGCACTGCAGGAGCAGTGAGTGGCACTCCAATTTACCATGGAGGCAATGAACGTGGTGCTGAGCACCACTGGTATCTCATTCCCTGTCCAGGGGACACACTGTGGGGAAGGGCCTCTTTTTACCTGGGAAGCCAACATTCCCATTGCAGAACTTGGAGGAAGACCATGAACAATTCAGGTGGTGAATACTCTACTCCCAGAGCCGAGTAGTCTGTGGACTGTCCACCGGGATGCTGTAATCTCACCAGCTTGTTACAGGTGTGGACAGGACCCCAGCCACGGTCAGCTTCTGGTTTTTTGTGAGATGTTAACTAATAAGATGTTCTTGCACAACTGGAAACACCTGCAGATCTCGATGAATTTTTCTCTTGGTATCTGCACAGACACCGTCTTGATCAAAAGAAAATCTGACCACATGGAAATACTTTCCTTCAGTCATTGTGCTACACCTGATTCACAGCACCAGAACTGAAGTAGTGAAACACACAGCGTAATACCTGTTGCCCCAAGCAAAAGCAGCCAGGAGGGGGATAGATGGGGAAAGGGGAATTTTCTTCATCAGCATCTGGAAAATTAAAGATCCCTTTCAGTCTACAGAAGATCCATTAGAACAAGGAATTTCCTAGTGGAAGTTGCTGTGCGTTCCTTTAAAGCCCACCTTACATATTTTGCCGTTGGTTTCGTGACTCTCTATTGCCTCTTGTTCAAAATCACCAAAACAGCAGGAGAGCAGCAGACAGCTAATATGCCACCAGTTCTGAAAAACAATTGTCAGAAGGGTCTGGGAATTGCACCCAGCAACCAGAATATCCGTTCCAGGCAAGTTAACAGAAACTTTTGATAGATTTGAATATGTAAATTCATATTTAATACATCATGGTGACAACAGTCAAGCCCATTTTTACAGAGCAAAAGAATACAGCAGAAACAGATAAATCACTCACAAAAGCACCTAGGATAATCTGGTGTAATGTACAGACCAGGAGTCTTTCAGTGCAGACAAGAGATGGTTGAAGAAGGAGGTGATAGGAATTTATAAAACCATGAGTGTCCAGAGCATGACTGTTTGCTGTCCCCTCCCAAACAAGGTGTGGGATGCACTGAGTTTTCAAAACCATCTGGAGGCAGTGTCAGAGAAAACAGGAGGATGATGCTTTTGACCTACTGCGTGTTTTCAGTTGTTGGAAGTCCTCACTGCAGGATGTTGCTGATGCCCAACATTTTCATTAGTTTAAAAAGCAGCTGTTAAAACTCATGTCTGAAAATCCAACTGTTGCATGTCAAAACACTAAGGTCCCTGAACCACACATTGAAAGTTAACAGTGTTGTAGGAAGACACTGTAGTTGACCTGGGTTTATATTTTTCTCTGCATATTTTGTCAGTGCCAATGATGAGATTCTGGACATTGTTCTTATGTGTAGAAATGTGCCTCTTCCCAAATTCATAAAGCAAACCTCCCTGTGCTCCAGAAAGCAACTCATTTTTATCCCTTAGAAAGTTTTAGAAAGTCCTGAAATTCTGGGTTTCCCCATCGCCCAAGGACAGGGCACCATTAAGTAAGCCAGTGGCCCTGCTTCTGCAGCCCAGAGACTGCTCCAAAGGGAGGAGTAAAGACTTCTCTTTTAAGGGAAAGAAGTGGTACTGCCAAACATCTGCCTACTGCCAAGAAGGAGCGATATTATACTTGGATGTTAGCGTCTCCTACACAGTGTACAAGCGCAGTCCTGCCTAGCTTTCGCTCCTTGCCCTATGGTCCCTTCTCTACTTCTGCCTTGGTTTTTTGCTCAAGCCACCATCCTAGTTACCCATTTTGCAGACCATTGGATACAGAGATCATCTCTCCTGTGCCACAACGCAATCCTGCAGCAATGCACTTGTGAGTAGCAAATACCTCTGCATGTGAAAAATGTCTGAAAGTGATTGTATGTTGCTGGGGTCATGCTGCTGAGCTGGGAAATCTCCTCCAGACTTATGGCCTTATGTCTTTGATGGCTCTGGCACTGTTTTGCCTTTTGTCTATCTTCATCTACACACACAGTCCTTTCTCTGCCCTCTGAAAGCCTGACATTTTTAACATGAAAAATGGAAAATGTTAGTACAAACAGGCTTTCTCTTCCCATCAGACTTAAAACTGCCGCTGTGCCTCCTACAAGAAGTGCATATTTTCTCCTCAAAATCCAAAGGTCCCTGATAAATCCAAACTGTCATTTCATATGTATTTAATAGGGCCATCAGAACATGCCTGTATCCTTCTCACTGTACAACCTGTCCTGTTTTACTCCTTGTACTACATTGTCTATGTTGTCTCCTGCTTTATGACTGCACAGAAAGCTGTCTGGGGCAAAGAAGTTGTCATGTCAATAGCCCTGAAAGGTGCCATCACACCTTCAGATGATGTGAACTTATTAAATGAAAATCACAATGTAAAATATGCTAGCCTATTGCTCTAGTTTCAAGCATAGTATTTGTTTTTATGCATAGGTTTGTAGTTTAATCTCCATGTAGATATTTCTTAATCTTCTACTCCAGCTTACTCTTCCAATTTTAACTTTGTAGAGATGGGGAATGGTAGAGATGATATTTTCAAGGCCTCTAAGCTCCTGAATTTTAAAGAGTGGCTCAAAACATAAGGAAAAGAGTTCCAGGCATGGATGCCCTGAGAAAGGACATGCAAATATCTGCATATATTCTATTTCTTACATTGGTCTGCCCACGCTTTTGTTTCCTGATAATCAAGGCTGTCATCATTTGATTTCTGCTCTGAACCACACACTTGTTGAAAACATACTAACATATCATTAGCCTTGAGTGCCTTTTGCTGTTAAAGTAAAAGATATTGCACTTTTCTGGTCATTTTAGTGACAAAACTATAGCTTGTTATCTTTGTTAATACAGTCAAAAAATGCAACAGAACTGGAAACTCTCTCATTATTCTTTATATAGCTTAATTCTTCTTTGAGAGTCCAAATCAACTGGAAAGACTGCTGACTGGTAATTCAAGTTAGACCATTCCTTAGGGTAAGCAGGACACAGGTTTCAAGGGAGGCCAGTGTTCAAGTTCTTGTTTTGGGGTGGGGGGAAATCTGAATATTCTCTGTGTGTGCATTAATAGCTGCTCTTAACACTTAATGTTCATGCTCATGCAGATAGAATGGCAGCCTCAGCCCTGAGCTACATATAATAGTTAGATGTTCTCTAAGCATTGATGCTTTTTTTTTTTTTAATTAGAACTTTATTTTTACCCTATTCCTTTATTTTATTCCTAAACTCCATAAAATATTTGGCTATGCAAAAGCCAGTAGGTACCACTAACAGAGAAATGGAGGAATCACATCACTGGGATTGTTTTGTTCTGTGAAGCGTCAGTTGTTGCATTACAGCACTTAGGGCCTTGTGTTCATTGGTACAGAAAGTAGAGACAAAATATAGCTTCTATTTAGCTTTAAGTGCAAAGAACATTTATTGCATGACCTTTTGATGTATATAAGGATATTTATCTAAGGGGCTTTTCCACAAATTACGGTGTAGAAGCTTTTCTGTATAATTTGCATCTAGTCCAAATCAATGGGAAGATCTGCTAAGATAAAGTACATTTTAATGTCAATTCTGAACCAACTTTTGAGCAAACCAGTGTTCTTTTAGGTGAACAATTCTGACAAAATCTGTCATTTTGTGTGGCTTTTGCACTGGTTCTGGTGAAACTTAGCATTTTCTTTTGGATAAATCCCAACAGACTTTAAAGTTCCCAGTGATACCAGGTTTAGTGAGGTTCTATCTATTCAGCTCTCACCAATGACCTAAAAAGATGATCATGGTTTAACTCCAAAACTTTTCAATTTAATATAGGGGCTGGGAAGAGACACAAACTTTGGGACCAAAATCAAAGTTACCAGCATTCATGAATGCTTATAGTCAAGGCTTTAACTGGAAACCATTGAAGGTACTATAAGCTGACTTTCAAAGCTCTGGGCATTGGGGGTTATTCCTTTTCCCTGGTTAAATAGCAGAACTTCATCCATGCAGTAAATGTGATACCCAGATTTTGTTGCCTAAGCAGCTCTTGCATTCATGCTGGACTATATATACACTGAAATAAAGCAGCCAGATTGTGAAAAGTATCCGGTTTCAGCTAACGGCACTGAGTGTAGCTAATGAACAATTCAGTCTCGCAGACTGAACAGAACAGAACAATGCTTAAATGCCTTTTGACAGCTGGCATATTGCATATTTAAAGTATGGCTTGTTTTATACACCACATAAAATCCAACTGTATTTTACTCATGGAAGGTTGAACCATGTCCTAGAAGTCAACAGCTTTTCTAAAATCAAATGAGATCTCCCCACATCCCCTTCCTGTTTGCACATACAGGCAGTGCAGAGGAGAACTGCCTGTGACATTTGTCACTCTGGTTTTGGTGGCCACAGAGTAATGTGCTCAAATCCTAGCACTTCAAAAAACAACCAGCAGGTTCTTCCTGAACATCAATGGCTCACAGAATACATGAAATCAGAAGGGATTTTTACACACAATTCTCTAGCACATAAACAATGACATGCTTATATCTTCCTAGACAGGGATAAGACTGGCAGTAGCCAGGCAAACAGCTTAGCTTCCCTGTCAGTGGCATTCAGGCTCACAGTACACAAACAGTGCACAACCCCTCCCTATGCTGTAAATTTACCCCATGGCCAACATGGTGATCACAGAATGATAAGGGCTGGAAGGGACCTCTGGAGATAATCAAGTCCAATCCCTCTGCCAAGGCAGGTTCACCTAGAGGAGGTCACACAGAAACATATCCAGGCAGGTTTTCCGTCTCTGCAGGGAAGGAGACTCCACAACCTGTCTGGGCAGCCTAGTCCTGTGCTCTGTCACCTTCAAAGTAAAAAAGTTCCTCCTCATATTTAGATGGGATTTCCTATGTTCAAGTTTGTGTCCATTACCTCTTGTCCTGTCACTGGGCACCACTGAAAAAAGACTGGTCCCATCCTCCTGATACCCACCATTTACATTTTTATAAGCATTGATAAGATCCCCCCTCAGTCTTCTCCAGATTAAAAAGACCCAACTCCCTCAGCCTTTCTTCATAAGAAAGGTGTTTTAGTCCCCTAGTCATCTTTGTAGCCCTTTGCTGTACCCTCTCCAGCATTTCCCTGTCCTTGAACCAGAGAGCCCAGAACTGGACACAGACTCCAGATGTGGCCTCATCAGGGAAGAGGCAGAGGAGAAGCTCCCTCGACCTGCTTGTGACACTCTTCTTGATGCACCCCAGGATGCCATTGCCCTTCTTGCCCACAAGGGCACATTGCTGGCTCATGGTCATCCTGTTGTCAACCAGGACTCCCAGGTCTTTTTCCACAGAGCTGCTTTCCAACAGGTCAGCCCCTAACCTGTACTGGTGCATGGGGTTATTCCTCTCTATGTGCAGGACTCTACACTTGTCCTTGATGAATTTCATAAAGTTTCTCTCAGTCCAACTCTCCAGCCTGTCCAGATCTTGTTGAATGGCAGCACAGCCTTCTCGTATGTCAGCCACTCCTCACAGTTTTTTGTCATCAGCAAACTGGCTGAGGGTACACTCTATCTCTTCACCCAGGTCATTGATGAATATGCTGAACAGGACTGGACCCAGTACTGATCCCTGGGGAACACCATTTGTCACGGGCCCCCAAATAGACTCTATGCCACTAATGACAACCCTCTGAGCTCTATCTTTCAGTTTTCAATCCTGTCCATTCATCTAACCCACACTTCCTAAGCTTGCCTATGAGGATGTTGTGGGAGATGGTGTTAAAAGCCTTGCTGAAGTCAAGGAAGATGACATCAGTTGATGCTTTTCCAGCAGTGCAATGCAAACCTCAAATACAAACTAGGAAATATGGTATTTTCCAACTGGTGTTCGTTCTTACTTCTTGGAATCAAAAGCCTGAATGGACCTTCATAGAATCATAGAATTAATTTCACAATAGCTTGACAGCAACCCCTCCTGTGAGGCAGAATGGGAAGAGTAGAGGGGGACAAAAACAATTCTAGGCTTTAGAAGGTGTTTAAAGATGCCTGTCACACTTTGCTTCAGTTGATTTTTGGAGAACTGATCAAGCCTGGATACTTTCCTACATCGTACACTGTGGTGAAAGAGGTGTCTTGGAGTTCACTAGTTCCTGCATTAAAAGATCTTGGTGCTAAATTTCTATCATACTCCCTATTTGCAGGCACATCCCTGTTTTGCAGTGTCACATGGATTTTGGGACAGCAACAGTGTCTGGAAGCCTCATAGTCTGACCAAGTTTCAGACTGTGGTTGGATTCTTGAAGGGTTTTCCAGGAAGCTCTAAGATGGGGAACTTGTCAAGCAATGATGCCAAGAACAAATTTGTCATTTCACAAGGGAAACTTTTTTCCTCACCAAGCCTCTGATTTAGTGTTTAAAGAAGATACTGAGTCACCAGACAAAGGTGAATCATTATCTCATGGCATGAGGGATAAGTATAGGGTGTCTTAAATTTCAGTCCTTCTCAGTGCCTGACATGGCTGACAGAAAAAAGACAGTACAATTTATTTTGATTATGGGCTGAAACATCTACAGTACACCAGCCTCTCACCTCTCAATTAATCTGCAAGATTGTGAAGTAATTATTTAAAGGAGGATTAAGAAACTGTAAGCTCTGGCAGCTACCCTGCAGCCAAATGTCTCTGAATTCCTTTATCAGTGGCCCATCCCAAAATATTCTCTAGCCACCATACTTGCTTAGCCCAGAAAAACATTGCCTTTGCCCTGATAACTGAGTAAGGAGAAATAGTTAATCTGCAATTCAGATGCTGCACAAGAGTGACACATTTCTCCCATGGGTGTCTGTGTTCTGCTGGAATTACAACACAGAGCTGGGAAGTGACTGCCTGGGAAGCAAAAAATATTCTTGTAATCATAGAGTCATAAAAAACAGGAAGGAAAAGGTATCCATAAGAAATCACCCCATCCACCCCTTGTCTTTGTGCAAGGACAACTATCCCAGTGCCATTCCCAAATGATGTCTGATTTATACCTACAGGCTTAAAAATTCCCCTGTCTTCCACAGGCAATCTGTCTCAATTATTAAGAAGTTTTCCAGGGATCTTGGTGGTGCCTCCTTGATACGATTTAAACCTCTGGTTATTTCTTCTGCTCTTGGCATCTCTTCTACTTCCTACTATGGCAGTGACCAAACCAGAGGCAGTTCTACAGAACAGACTTTCTGCTGAAGGCAGACTAAGCTCTTGTATTTTATTTTTGCATATCCCAGGATAACTGCATTTTTTTTTGGCAATGACAGAGTATTGTAGACTGATTTCAGCTCATGACTCCCTAGCTCCACTGCAGAAGTGCCACTTAACCTGCTGTTCCCCATTCTAAATATGAGGCATTGATTATTCCTGATGAAGTGCAGCACCTTGTTCTCATCCTTATAGATTTTTCTTCTTTGTCAGACCCTTTTTTTCAACTTGTCTGTACAATTTAGAATTCTAGTCCTCTCCCCCAGCATCACTTATAACCTCCAGGCTGATGTTACATCTTAAATAACCACTTTGCCTATTCATTATCCAGCTCACTAATGAAATGCTGAATAACCCTTGAACTAAGTGAGTCTCTGCAGACCTGATGTGATGTATCTTCCCATGGTGACAGTGACCCATTGATAACTCTTAGCAGTGACCTGGCCAGTTCTGATGGCCTCACAGCAGTTTCCTTAGTTTGCTTCTCACAATGCTGTGTGACACAGTGTCAGAAATGTTCCTGAAGTTTATTGAATTTGACTTTTCCTACCTGCAAGGGATGTCACAGAAGGAAACTAACCTGGTTTGACTTGATTCTTGACAAATGCCTCGTATTTGCAAGTTCAGTTCTTGTTTGCTGAATGCTTAAAAACTGTTGGTGTGATTATTGGTTCTAAAATGTTCTCAGAGATTGATGGTAAACTGGTTTGTATGTCTATTCTGTTTCCCCCTTTTAAAGATAATCACTGCATTTGCTTTTTTCCATAGCTGGTATAACTCACATCTTCCCTGAGCTCTCAGCAATAATTACTGATGACAGTTGCTTTAGTTTCTTCATTAAATATCATGCAGTAGCACTTGTGATAGCCCTAGGGCTCTAGGCAGACTGAAACCCAGCAAAGTGACCTGGCACAAACCTACAAGCCTATGTAACCGAAGCAGATCTCTGCTAAATATTCTTAGCTAAAACATGTTCACTGATACCAGTTGTGTTAGCCTCCTACTCACTAATTCACCTGATTTTGGTTGGTAGATAAAATAGATGCTAAGCCCTGGATCACTTTCTAGGCATCAACTTGATAAACTTTCCCCTTCTGCTGAACAGAGAACAAACTCTTCTCTTACTTTTTGTCTTCTTTACTCCCTGTGTGTTTAAAGAATGCTTTCTTGCTATTCTTCATGTTTCTCACTGTTTGCATCTGGTTTTGCTTCTTGGCCTTTCTGAGGTTGTGCCTGTATTCTTTTGCCATTCTATTATTCAAGCGATAGTAACCAGACACAGATTCTTCTGTCTCTCTGCTTTCTTCTTCTCTTTGGGTTCAACAAAGAGCTTATGTCCATGTTAGCAGGCAATGATTTAGCACGTTATATTAGACTGGGATTAACCACTCTATTTGCATGTGTACCCATGACTAAAAGAGTTCCAAAATTAGAACTGTTGTCCACATCTTTCTTTTACACACACATTTAACTCAGGCCTTTAATGTCAGTGATTTTTTACCAGTTATATATATTTTCTTCCTCCACTGTGAAGATGTAACTTTCAATACGTGTAACATTTAGGCATCAATAAGAGATTTTCTGAGGGAGCTACCAGATGTCTATCCTCGCTAATCATCTTCTCAATAAACGTCTGGATGTTTCTGATTATTTTGGAGGAAAATCTTCTTTTGTTAGCAAATGCTAATTAGGTATGGATCCTCTGTAGAAAAAGAAAATTAAGTATAACTATTTCCAGCAGCCCTCAGGGATTCACTATGACATTCTTCAGACAGCAAATGGCTTCCTATGAGTCTCTTGGAATTTTCTTATCCTTCAAAGTAAATTTAGTAGTGGTATCCCTTACTCATAGTAGTAGGCAATAGCAAATGTAATAGCACAACAAGTCATGCCAGTGCTTTCATGCTTCTCTCTTCTTCAGCTTTGCTGGAGGTGATAGAACAACACAGATTTCTGGAACTTTTCCATGCAGACTGGCTCCTGTTCCCTCTAAACTGAGAACTGCATCTTGGACCACCTAGTTCTGTTAGCAAGAGGAGTTGGGAATTTTTTCATGCTTCTTAAAGATGGTGGCATTTGACACAAAAACTGTCCTGATTCAGCAAGTGCAATGTCTGATTGTTTTACACTGGCACCGAGCAATTTAGAAAAAGGACATTATTTTAAGCTTAGTAGTGTGCTGGAACACAGAAATAACAGCTTCCACCCCATTAGATGGTGGATGGAGAGTGCTCTACTGCAGGTCCCCCCCACTGTCACAAGTGGGAGCAGGTTCAATGGTGGTGTACTGTCTGGATGGCAGTAGTCCAATTCAGCAAGGACTCCTTCTGGCGTGCTATCGCAGTGTTAAGTCTGGATAGTGGGTGGTTGAACAGTCAGAAACCAAGACAAGGACAGTCCCTCCTCTCACACGGAAGCTTTATTGGGTGCATATACAACTATGCAAAACGTTGCTGTAATGTATAGACCCTAATAATAAGATATCACCAAATCATGTGTAGGTATCCTCTGGAGCCCTCAGCACACGAAGGACATGAACCTGATGGAGTGGGTCCAGAGGAGGGCCACAGAGATGATCAGGGGGCTGGAGCACCTCTCCTATGAGGACAGGCTGAGGGGCCTGGGATTGTTCAGCCTTGAGAAGAGAAGGCTCCAGGGAGACCTAATAGCCACCTTCCAGTACCTGAAGGGAGCTTA
>JANHGN010012057.1:44003-70628 GCA_024605025.1 Megaceryle maxima
GAGAAGAGAAGGCTCCAGGGAGACCTAATAGCCACCTTCCAGTACCTGAAGGGAGCTTATAAAAAGACTGGAGAGGGGCTGTTTACAAAGGCCTGGAGTGAAAGGATGAGGGGCAATGGTTTTAAATTAGAAAGGAGTGGATTTAGGTTGGATGTAAGGAAGAAGTTCTTTACATTGAGGGTAGTAGAACACTGGAACAGGTTGCCCAGGGAGGTGGTTGAGGCCCCATCCCTGGAGATATTCAAGGTGAAGCTTGACAAGGCTCTGAGCAACCTGCTCTAGCTGAGGATGTCCCTGCTTTCAGGAGGGGGGTTGGACTAGATGACCTGTAGAGGTTCCTTCCAACCCAGACATTTCTATGATTCTATAAGTCTTGGCATCCTGGGAATGACATATTTCAGGACGTTCAGCTTCTCTTTATACCAGATTTTTCAAAGTTCTCTGCTCTGATCAGCTTTTATACTTTTTCAGTTGTTTAAGCTGGGTAACATCTCTGCTTACTTCTGTGGTTCCCCTTAAACCCCAAGATATCAAATTCCTTTATTTACGTTGTGGGTTGTACTGTTTGTTCTACCTACCCACTGAAAAGCCCAAGCAATTATGAAAAAGATTTTGCAAATTAGTTGCAATTTAAAAAAAGACTATATTGATGCCTTGAAAAAGTATCAGAACAAAGAGTCCTTTCCACTCTGTCAGAGGTTATTGCACCTGTGGGCAATTCCTTTCTGTCCTCTTTTTGAAGCTCAAGTGTGACATTGCTGTGGGACCATAATGAGGGTATGCACAAGAAATACACATGCCAGGGTGAATGGAAGTGTAAGGTTTGGACTTTGTGCCAGAATTTCCATTTGTTGTTATTTAAAACTGCAGATCAGGTCTATAAGTATATAATCAAACTGTAAATGTTGTTCCATTATAATCCTGGCTCTTACTGGACTGATCCTTTAACAGGCATTTAAGGCCTGGAAAAGGCAAACAACTGGGACATCTCACACAACCTCTTCAGGCATCAAACTTCAGAGTTTGATTAGAAGTCTCGTCTTCTCTAAGTCAGTGGAGCCATTTTGGTGCACATGTGTGTCCTGACTCACTTTATGAAGACCTGGTTGACTAAGACCTTCATTTGGACCTTCCATGCAAGGGAAATTGAGTTTCAGTTGCACTTTGGGTAAAAGCTTTCTCAGTGTGTCATTCATGTAGGAACTGCTTCCACAAATCTGGGCTTCCCCCCCTGCAAAATCCTCTCTTGCGTGCACAAGGCAATTCTACTTTGCCAGAAAGTGGTCAAGAGCCTGGAGTCCTTTGAGACGATTTTTAAACTAACTTGGTCCAAACAGCATAAGCAGTCAAATGGGGGATGTGAGAGAGAATTCTGACAAAGCAACTGGATCAAGTAAAGTAGAAGCAGAGTACATTTCTGGTGACAATCCCTAGGTCTGAAGCAGGGATAAAATGTGTCTTGGCCCAAACTGTCACTGTTATGTCCACAGCCTGGGAGGTTAGTTATCCTTTAAAGACCAGGAAGAGTGGAGCCTGCTCCTTGGTGAGAGAAGGTAGAGGGTCCTCCCATGAGAGGACAAAGCTCTGAGTTGAACAGATGCACTGCAAGATGGGTCTTTAACCACACTCCAGGGCAAACAGGCATTGAGAGTGTATCTCTCTTCCAAAAAATATCACCTCCACTTTCTGAATGCTTGATTTCACCCAGATACTTAGGGAGATCTCCTATCGAAGAGGGCTCATGCTTGAGCTTTGTCAAGACACAGCCTATGAGCAAAATCCCAGATCAAGATTGAGCTTGAAGCAATCATCCTTAAACTTTTGTGGTGCATAGGTTTGGGCTGGGCTTTTTATCCCAGTTACCTGGTATGATGCTGTGAATGATCCATGTTCCTGGCTGGTTCTTGTGCCAATGTTGCTGTTGTCCACAAGGCTTCATTTTCACTGTAGTTAAACAAAGCCCATAATGGAATCTTTCCTGGAGTGCAGGGCACCATCAACAGGTCCTGCATCTTTATTTTCCCAAGCAAACTTCTGAGTTTTCATCTCTTTGGAAACCTCCTAGATCAAAATCTCAGTTCAGGTGAGTTACAGCTAAATCAAGGGATGGCAGCGGCAGATTCAGCACAGTCCCTATGGGATTAAAAGTAACAATCACAAAAATTGCCTGAGACCCTCTTATGTGGGTGGCAGTGTTTGCCAAGAAGGGGACATGGCCTTCGAGGAGCAGAGGTGAAGGGAGAGTACATCAATGACCATCCACCACATTGTGGTCCCTTTAAATCTTCTTCTCCACTTGGCAGATCCAATTTTTCAGTGTTGCTATAGCAAATCTCCATGGCAATGACCCTAATCAGGGAAGGGGGGATACAGGGGGACGCATGCTCAGAGTGGCTGCTGGAGCCTCGCCTGCTTCACTACAGTTGCTCCAAGGGTCTGACACACAGGCGAAGAGAAAGATCAGGTACTTGGCAAATCGGTCCTTGGGGTGCATCACAAGCCCGTGGAATGTCACTGCAGTCATGTGTGCATGTGGGTTTGCATGTGCATGTGGGTCTGTGCTTACCACATCTTATCCACTTCTCTGTGGGAAGCATGTTGGGAGCAAACTGCTGATTTTCACTCTTTCTCCTTGTTTCAGGCAGGGAAGATAGCTTGAATTATTGATGAGAGTAATGGCGTTGCCGTCTGCCTGGAACGTGATGCGTGTGGTGATCCCCTTCCTCTCGGTGGTTGGCCTGCTAAGTGTGAGGCTTGTGGGAGCCAGCCAGGACTCTGGGAGTGTCATTCCTGCAGAAAGTAGGTACCTGCCGTGGCACTTCTGCCCTCCCTCTGCACCGCGTCCTGCCTGCTTTCCTCCGCTTAACCCACAGCAGCCACGCAGACCTTAGGCTCCAGGGGAATGTTGCGTTGCCTGATTAGCGAGGGGATTAATGATGAATTTCTAACATCAGCAAAGCATGTGAAAACAACACTTAGATAAACAGCGAGCGAGCAAAAGTGAAGTAGATATTTAGGAAAAAAAATACTAACTGCATATTATAATTTTCATTGGAGCTTGTTTAAAAGCTCTTTGGTTATAGGTTTTTTAGATTTGAATTCTCAAAAGTTTCATTTCCAGATTTGCCACAATACATATGTCATCCTTGCTAGTCTGGGTATTGTTAGAAGAAAATGTGTGTTTATTTCTGCTAGGGCATTACATTTTATTTATTTTAGTATTTGGTTGGAACAATAGGTCAAGTTCAAGTTTCTTGGAACTACTACAGACTGACACAGGGGAAGTTGACCCAAACTGTATACTTGTAAAGTGTATGAGGATTTCTGAAATCCTGCTGCTACTCTACAAACCTAAAAAATAAATACGACAGACTGGCTTGAGCACACCATGGAGCTGGGAGCTCTTGAATTTGGATCACAGCTCTATATTAGCTTCCTCTGGCATTTTGAGCAAGTCTCTAGTTAAATGCTCTCACCTCCAAAATGAGGCAATAGTTCAAAGATATTAGGAGATGGAGTCAGTGGTGGTTTGGAGTCTTAGGGTGGTTTGGCAACAGCAAGTGGGAAATAGCTGCTCATTAGAAACTTCAAATATCCTCTGGGAGAAAAAAAAACCAAAAAACCAAAACCCAAACAATAAGGTAATCGCATACAAACCAATTTCTAGTCCCTAGTCATTCTTACTTTGTTTCACAGCCATGTTTTTACATGACTACAAAAATATTTAATACAGCACCTGATTTAGTCACTGCCTTTTATTTTCCTATAATTCGATTGCAAGTTTTCAAATACACCAATGTGTATTTGTCTCTACAGGACTTACATGCTCCATTCTCTTCTTTTTTCATTAGTGCTCAGTTTTGGTCTGCTCTAAACCAGACCTCATCTCTAGTTTGTGTGTCTGTTTTCTAGGCATTAATTAATTTTAATAAGTTTTGTGACAAGTAGTCCATTTTGTCTCCTCGAGGAGAAAATCATGCTTGAAAAGTAAATTATTTGTGCCTTTTGTGTGTCTATGTTAGCAGAGGGAAGTCCACACATTTCTGGGGAAAAGTATATAGTGGTTCCTTATTCTGCTTGTGTAGTGGAAAATCCCATTTTATCTGTAGAGCAAATCTCATGGCCAGGGTCTCTGACCCCAGTCTCAAGGAGTTATTTTTTT
Organism: Megaceryle maxima; assembly: GCA_024605025.1. Taxonomy (NCBI): domain Eukaryota; kingdom Metazoa; phylum Chordata; class Aves; order Coraciiformes; family Cerylidae; genus Megaceryle; species Megaceryle maxima. The sequence continues at coordinate 48,166 of JANHGN010012057.1, forward strand.
ATATATCTTCTAGCCAGGCTACTGAGTCTTCTGAAGAGCCCTTGAGAAAGATTCCTTATCTTGTCTTACTCCTGCATGTGAGAGTGAGGAACGAAGGGCGGGTCAGAGTGTTTCTGTGCCAGTGGTTCTGCAGAGACCTGCTGCTCTGTCCTGAGTAATGGAGGATGGAGACATTGCTACGAATGCATAACGGTATTTATGGATGAGGTCAGACCAGGAGGAAGACTCTCAGTTCATGAATTGCAAATTTTTTTTGTGCTGCTGCAGGGACAGAGGTTTAAAGGAATGCCACTTGTTGAGAGAGTGCTGCATAGCTGCTAAGTGTTCCACGTACTTTGTCCATCAGGGCTCTTCTTAAAAAGTTAACCTGTCTCCTCCCTTGGGACAGTGGATGCTAAAAGTTTGCATGGGATTTCAGGACTGATTGGGTAAATCAAGGAAAAAAGAGATACAGCAGCAGTTCTTCTGGAGCAGGAGCTGCCTCGGCATATTCGTGAGGCCTGGAGGGTTTTTGGGGACACATCTCTCCATAGGTACCCTCTTCTTGTGCTCTTTCATGGCATCCATTGTTGGCCATGAAGGGTACATCTATAACCAGTGCCCTTGGATGTTCTCTAGCATGGCTAGGATGGCCTCTGGCACACTTTTGTCCATGACAGAAGGCAGTTTGCCTTTCTGGAAGACAAAGTTTACTGTTCTAAAGATGAGCTGTCCCATGCCAGCTGCTCTCAAAGCTTGGGAAGGCTCCTAGACACTTTTAATGTACTACATGAGATGTAGCTCGTGGGAACCAGGACACTGAGCCAGGCAGACCTTTGATATAATCTAATACAGACATTCCTGGATCTTTTCCTGCTTGATTTCAACTTCACTGGCTATTTCTCATCAAGGAGTTGATTCTCCTGAGTACTGACCCTTTTTGGGGCAGTGCTACTGGAGCTCATACACACACCTTTCCTATTGCTGTCACTTAAGGCCATACTGTCAGAGGAGGTAAACTGGTAGTTGTGGGATCCTGAGTGATCCAGGAAGAAAAAGGGGGCTTTAGTACATGTTCTTAACAGGGATATATTATGTACCTGGACCATACCAAGTGTCCTTCTGCAGGGCAGACCAGTGTGGCACTTGAGACTATTCTCTGTTCCCACATGTGTGACATGGGACTGGGAACATGCCTTTATCAGGAGCAATGCCCCGTGGACCACACAGTACTACAGCCTCTCTCTCCCACTTGGTGGCAGAAATGTGTCCCTCCTGCAGCACCCCGAGTGGGAGAGGGGCAGCAAAGCTCTCATGCAAGTGTGGGAGGTGCAGGAGCCACAGGAGAGAAGCATGAGAGTGAGTCAGATTTCTTCTTAGCATTGCACAGAAATTCTGCCCTGTGTGTGGCACCAATACCTGGCTCGGGGTCCTGTCACCTGCTCTCCCCTTGGCATACTTTCTTCCAGCCAGAGAGCCAGGCCCAGCTTTTTATTAATAATGCTAATTAACAGTCATTAATCATGTCCTTCTACTTTATACACAACAACTAGCATATGCAAAAGACCGTTCAAGTATGAAGTGGTGTTACTAATGTTTGCAGATTATTTTCTTTAAAGTTCAGTGCAATCCACTGTAGTAAATTCCCCAGCCTCACATTGCATTTATAGCCCAGATCACTCACTGTGAAAGCTGAAATGTAGAAGTTGAAGAACAGAAGCTGGTCAGTCTGTTTTCATTAGCCAAGGTGCATGACATACAAAAAGTAAACACCATGTGCATGTGCGGGAAAGTAAATCAGACTTCCACGGTGCTTTCAGTTCCAGTTTTTCACCAAGAAGAAACCAAGTAGCACATTTTAAGCTCTCCTTCCCCTCTTCTCCACAAACATACAAAGACACATACAGCCTTTATGCTGACAGGACACATTTAAAGAATTATAGCTGACTCTTGATAATTCTCATTATGTTAATCCACAAACCCGTTAAGTCTCCCTATGAATGATAGGCTGTTCCCAGCTGTCAGCAAGGAATTAATGCTCTACATTGCTATGATGTGATTTAAGGTTTGATTTCATGATTGCTTTAGCTGATGTAAGCCTTTGCTGCCTCTGCCCCTCTCCTCCCCATAACCTGGCCTCCTGTCCTTGCCCTGTTTCTCGTTCTGGCCCCAGAACTTGGGCATTCAGGATCTGATCTGGAGAAAGAAGTCAGTGATCCAGCTGACCAAGCACCATGACAAAGCATGGTCACTCCTGCTGTGAGTGAGGTAAGGTGTGGAAACACCTAGGCAAGGACAGAAAGTAGAGTGAGATTGCTCATATGGGTGATAGCACATATTTAGATTTAAAACCTTTTTGAAAGCAGACCCATTTACATTGTGGAAATGTCCACAGGTATCCTACTGAAAATACTGTGATTGTGAAGAGAGAATATGTCCAGCTAGATAGGCCAGTTTACCAGCCCTGGAAAGGAGATAGTGAGGCAGGGTGTGATGGAGAGCAGCAAAGTCATAAGTGGGACAAAGATGGTAAATATTTAAAAACTGTCTCTTCTACTGAAAAAATCAGAGGCAGGAAATGAAAGCAGCAGATGTTAACTGCAGAAGAGACAGGAATGGTATTTTGTTGACTCAGTGAATAGCTGAGCTGTGGAACTCATTGCCACAGGATGCTGCAAATGCCAAAAGTTTACGTGGATTCAGGAAGCAATGGGGCAAGTTACTGTGAGAAAAATTCATGGACAGCTTATCAGAGGTAGAAACACCAGCCAGACTTAGGACATCCTCCAGCCTCTTGGTAGGCTAGAAGAACATTGCTAAGAAGCTTATTCTTGTATGTTCCTTAAGTATATGCTATTGGCTACTGTGAGAGTCCAGCTAGTACAACAGTTTAAAAGCCCTGTAAAAGTCAGGACTTACTCTGCTGGTAAGAGTCCAACTGTAGCTATAGGCTTTCCAGGTAGTAGGGTATTGCCCCTATTTTATCCGGGGAACTGCATTCAAGTTGCTCTGTGCTGGTGAAAGATGCTTGATGGAGAAATTATCACTGCCCTAGTTGAGGCCCCAAAGTGCTGCACAGATGTGTGCTTGGCAGGGCTAGGCATGGGTGGAAGAATTTATAACCAGCCACCTCTCCCAGGTACAGCTGTCCTCTCATCTGCCAGTGGTGCTGCTTCAGTGGGTCCTCTCCATGCTGCTGTAAGTGAAAAGGCTGCATCTCATCCTGGGATATGGCTGGTTGCAGGAATCACATGAGCTCTTCCACTGCCAGCACTGCAGGGCTGCTAGCTCCCAGCAGGCAGGGGTGCTGACCTGACCCAGAGACAGATTTGCCTGGAAAAGGACCTTCCACCAAGGAGAACAGCCCAGGAAACTATATTAGAGAGTGAATATCCCACTATGTCATGAAACTGCCTGCATCTACGCTGTGGCTTTGAAGAGCAGTGCTGTGTTAGGAGCTTCGCATGTACTGATCCAGGGCACACAGAGATGCACAGGCAGGTGTCCTCAGTGCCACCACCATTTTCCTGCAGAAGCTGCTTTAATGCCAGGGCAGCTGCTTTCACAGGGGTGGCCGAAGTGAAATAACCACTTGGCATGGTCATGCCATTCCACTAGTACCTCCCTGTCCACATAGGAGCACTTGGCTGACATAAATAACAGTGCATGATCCCACACAACCATGGCCTTCATGAGGACCTGGGAAGACTTCCTGGGTGGCAGGCAGTGATTGACTGTGGAATTCACAGATATCCTCAAAGATGCATTCCCCACGCTGCTGGAGCAGGAGACATTATGACCTGGAGTTTGGTTTTGCTCCATCAGGTTTTGAGAACACTTTAGTGGCGAGTACTTCAGGGTATGAAGCAGCACTTCACTGAGGTGGGGCCAGGGCGGGGAGGGAGCAGGACATGGGCACAAAGTGAATCATGGATTTGCTGACAGCAGACTGAGGACACAGGTTCTTAAGGGCTCTACTCCATGATCTGAAGTGAAAACAAATTACAGAAATAATGAAAACAGTAGGGGGTTGAGTGTCTTTAAGATGTGCTCAAAACCATCCTGTCGCTGCTCCTCTCAGGCCTGGAGAGGATCTTTGTGAGTGATGCTGTTCTTATAGAGGTGGGGACTTTGCATCTCCCCACATCCCTAGAATTAAATCCCTGGCTTGATCCCTGGGTCTCCCTGAGATGTCAGCTGTGTGGGAGATGGGAGTGAAACACCTCCTGAAAAGGCCAAAGGTTTTCTGGGGAATCAAGAAGCACTCTAGCTGCTCCCTTCCATCAGGACCAACTCAGAAGTCTGTGTTGGCAGCAGAGTGACAGGCACAGGGTGCCACAGTGCTACATGGCAGGTCTCTGGCTCAGGCCAGCTCCCCAGCTATCTCAGCAGCATCTTTGCACCCTCTTGTTTAAGGAAAGATTGAATGTGATGCTTAGTGACATGGTCTAGCTGATATCATGGTGTTGGGTCATAGGCTGGACTTGATGATCTTGGAGGTCTATTCCAGCCTCAGAAATTCTGCGATTCTCTTTGCTTTGTCACAGCAGCACAAGTGGCTGCCTGTGGACAAGGATTTCAGCACCCCCCAACGTGGGGGCTCTGTGAGCAGTGTAAAATGTCCTGTCTCCCTGTTCCCCCTGCCTGTCCTCCAGTATCTTCAAATTCTTCTTTTGAAAACTCGCAGTTGATTAACTCTGCGACTGAACAAAAGGGCCTGAAATCAATGCTGGGTGAGTCCTGGCAGAGCAGAAACACCCAGGTCCAGAAGTGAAGCCATTTTAGTTGTTAAGTCTCCTCCTCTTCTCCTCTGCCTTTTCCCTGCCCTGCCCCTTTGTGCACACACGCTGGCACCAGCTGCAGAGGCAGTGGGATGCTTTACATTCCTGGCAGAGAAAAAATACAGCAGCAGGTGAAAGGAAGCAAATACAGATCTGGCCCTGGCTCTTGCCAAGCGGCTCTGTAAGAGCTCCTATAAAAACAGACCTGCCTGTCTGATTTCTGAACCACTGCAAACTGCTATTTTCAGAACATCATTTGAGAATAAACCCCTGTCTGAGGAGGGTTGAAGATTTCAGGTTTCAGGGGTGCACACAGCACCGGGCAGAATCAAGCGTGGGCTGTGTTCAGAAAAGCCCATGCAGGAAAGCGCTCGTGTTTCTGCAGATCATCACACATCTGCACAGCCCTGTCCACAGGCAGCCCTCGCTTCGGAGACATGCAAGTGTGGCTGCCTGATAAAATGGGGCTTCTCCTGGCATTGCAAGGTCTCTGAGTAATCTCTCTCTGTACTGTTACATTCCGAACACTCCGAATTTCATGCTGTGACAGTGATGTCTTCTTCTGTACCTTTTTCCAGGTCGTCCCTGTGTTGACTGTCATGCATTCGAGTTCATGCAGAGGGCGTTGCAGGATTTAAAGAAGACGGCGTATAATCTAGACACACGGGTATGTGTTTCTATAGAAATGCTTTTATCTCCAAGTGGCCAGGTCTGCCTGTCTGTGTACAGCAGACGTGACATCTCTGCTGACTCACTTCCATTTCAGCAAATAGGATTGTACCAAGCACAGATTACTTTTCACAGGCTGGAGAGGTTCACTGAAGATAATCTGGTCTGATTTCTTGCGTAACAGGCTAAAGAATTATCCCAGACAGTCTCTGCATCAAATAGAGCAGGAAAGAAGATGTATAAGGGAGAGAAGAACAAGAAAGATGATTTACTCTTTATCTCACACCATTGCTTCTGAGCCATGGACGGACTGTTGACTGGTCAGGAGCAGAAATCAAACTGGGGAGCAAGAAGGTGGCAGACAGGGCTGGCAGAGAGGACAGGGAAGCCATACATATTCCTTGCTCATGGATTGATACTCCATGAAAAAAGGGGAAGCACATTTTCTCGGGTAGTTATCACAGCACAGAGTGCATTTTGAACTTCATATGGTGGTCTTGGGCTGCAGAGGTCCCAATGAACAGAAGCAGGGGTGTGCTAAATGCCCTGATTTTAGCAATGCGTACCTATGGGGTTCATAAATTTGCACAAACACTGACTGGCGTAGGATTTACCACAGTGCTTCCCATGCTCTCTGAAGCTTGCAAGGAGCAGGAACTCTCTCACTTCTAATGAAGTCCCCCACACGTGTGTTACATCCTACCCCTCCTTTCCTAACAGCTCCATTAACTCTGGCAACACAACAGAAAAACAACTGGAGGAGAGTGAAACCAGTTTGCAGTTTCCTTTAGGTCCCCACTCAGTGCCTGTGGCCAGTGCCATCTCTGTTGGTAGGTGAGAAGGGCTCCTTGTTCCTCTAAAGTTACTCTCCACTCAAATTGTCATTCACAGCAGAGTCAACCAAAGAGATGTAAATCAATTATGTGTCTCAAACTATAACACAGCAGGGCAATTATGTTGCTTCGCCTTTGATTTCTTGTGACCTTGGGCAATCACTTAGGGCCCCACACAACAAGGCTGGAGTGACTTTCGCTTTCTTGAGCTATCAATAGCAAACTGATTAGGGCAGAGCTGTAAGTGCAGTACGTGCTACGTGGCAGAAGTTTCCCCTGCACTAGTGTAATACTAAGTAACTGCCAAGTGATAAAGTGTGAACAGAGGGGCTGTACCTCCAGCAGCTGTGCTCGGCTGTTCTGTTGCATAGCAGGGTTTCACCTGTTTGGATTAGGTGATTAAATGTTTTGTACCTACACATGATACAGCAAGACCATGTGCAATTGCAGCTGTGTTGGTTCTTACACTGTCACCAAGCTTTGCATAGGAAGTTAAAGGGGGAACTAAATTTCTGTCTAAGCTGCACCGGGAAGATTTTTTTGAATGCAATAGAGGCAGCACAATTCCTTAATCCCACTTACAGAGATATTCAGACATATCTGTGTTGGCTGTTCTATTTGGAGAGCAGAGTGAGACTATAATCCACCAGAGAGTAACACTGTCTTGTAAGAGGTGAGGCAGACGATAAAGGGAGAAGCTGATCCCAGAGCACTGCAAGGTAAGCTTCTGTTTCTGTGAGGACCTGGACAAGTCTGAGATGCCAAGGCACTGCTTCAGGCAGTATTACAGAGCAGGGGGCATAGGAACAGTGTCAGAATTTAATACTACTAGTAAAGAAAGGGTATATTACTGTCCATATTTTCCAGCCTTTGGATTGAGGCTCCAGCGGCCTTTCTGGAAGGGAAGCTTTTGTTAAACACAAATTATTGAATGACGCAGAGATACTAAAGTGAAATGCAGTGGCCAGGGCCCTACATATGACACACTGTGGCCTTCTGTGGTCTGAAAGGTACAGCCTCCATATCCTTACTTAACTGCTGGTGCTTGGCTTGTGCTGACCAACTACAATTTCTCAAATTGTACCCATGAACAGCTCCTGAGTCTTGAAAGTTGTTGCTACGAGGGAAAGCCCCATGCAGGATGCTTCCTATCAGGGACTTCCTAAGCCAATGCCAACAGGGCTGCAATTAATTTTTGTAATTGATGCTTCTCTTTCATAGCCTTTCAGTTTACAAGTGAGTGCTCCCAGAGCTACTTTTCCTGCCTGTAAACAGTCATGAGTGATGCCTAGCCTGGGTTTGTGGTTACAGTGACAGCTTATTGGCATTACGGTGAAATCCAATAAGCCTGTTTGATGTTAAGATGATTCTCTGACTTCTACTGGGCTCCCAACAAAGAGAGCATTCACTCATCCGAGATTTCATTGTACAAGGAAGGAGCAGTGTTTAGTAACACCTGCCATTGCGCTAAGCTGATAAGTGAAAGCAGACAAGGAAAGTGAACAAGTCCTCTTTAATGCAAAGGTGGATGTCAAAAGTCTGAGTTGAAAGAGATAGAAGACTGTGGAGGCGAGGGAAGAGCAGTTCAGTAGTAGCTTCTCCCTGCAGACTGAGAACAAGAAATGTGTAGTAGAGAGTGGGAACTGCTGGGGAACAGAGGTACTGCTTGCTAAGCAAGGCAGAGCTTGGTTCAGCAGGTCCCCAAGTAGAAGGGCCAGCTGCTCCTTTGGAAACTGCATGTCTTTGCTAATTAACCATTTGCTGTTTCTAATTTGTCAGAGGAACACCAGCAGGCTGAAGACCTTGTTATTTCACAGAGCTTTGAGATAATTTGTTAACAAGTGGTTTTCAAGCTTTAATTTTTTTTCCAGTGCAGACGGGAAACCTACTCATGGTGAACTTAAGCCTGGTAAATTTTTTCCACTCGAGAAACCCTTCAAAGTCAGTCTACATAATACTTAAGGGACCACAGACCACAGGGTGAAAACCACAGGATATGCTCAGGAAGAAGTTTCTCTTGAGTCACAACTGCACTTGCTAATGTGAATTTCTTGCACCAACAGTTTCAAGTCTTGCAAGCTTCTGAAATGATCGTTCCATCTGAGAAATCCAGCCTTTGTTTCTCAAGAAGTGAGACCAGGACCCACAAAATATTTAAGTTCACAATTAAATAAGTGATACTTAAATATCTTTGAGAATCTGAAGTTGTTTTTTTTTTTTTCTTGGGTACAAAGAAAAAGAGCTTGGAAATGCTTTTCCATTAAGGTACTCCAAAATCAAGAGCAAGTAATTTTAAATTATATATATGGAGAATGGCTTTTAAGCTTTTGATGGAGTTCTGGGAGCATGGTTCCAAATGGACTTGATAAAGCAATTGTCAATAAATTAACTCAGGCTAAAATAGGAGCTACAAACTCAAGTCTAGAACTGCCCTGAAAGATTATGAGTTTCAGACAAGGTTAGATTGACAGCTGTATTGAACTCAGAGTTATTCTAGAGGAACAGCAGTGTCGCTGAGAGCACATCTGGCTCCTCAACACATGCTATCTGGTGCAATTAAATTATACAACACTGAAGACATCATCAACAGGAAGCCATCAATCACTGCAAAGGAATTAAGAGCAGTGCAATTGAAAGTGGAATTTTTCTCAGCATTTATAAAGGACACTTTAATAATTTTGACAGCCTCCTAGAAGTTAACTGTGAAAATGAAAACATTTAAACTATAAAAATACTCTCCATGCATCTCACTTCTGAATATACTTATTTCATCACTTTTTCTAGATGAAAACCAGCATTAATAACTATGATTTTTCACTCAGCAAAGCACCTTGGCTACAGCTGTTTAGCTGTTCAGAGGGATTAGGTCTAATCAACTATATATTCTTTTAAAGTAATATATTCATTTATTTGATTTCATGTTTTTCTTTCAGACAGAAACCATTCTCCTGAGAGTGGAAAAAAGAGGCCTTTGTGATTGCTTTCGTGCAGTACACTGAAATGAGCACTGGGATTTGGCCAATGGACATTTATTAATTTTTAAAATGCTGTTCAGTAAATTACAGGAAGATACAGAGTGCAAGTTATGCCACAATTTTTATCCAAACAGGTACAGCTCAGTTAGATAATTTTTGCTTTTGAAGTGTTTTATCATTACTGCATGCAATATTGCATCTGCTGAAATGTCAACAGAAGAAACAGTGCCAAAGTCTCACTCCTGGGTTTTATGCAAGGATAACATCTCACTTTTGTGGTATTTCAAGCCAAAAATTGTCCTTCGACTTTCAGGCCCAGCAGCACATGTGAATTGCCATAGATCTGAAAGTCAGTGGAGTTGAATTCTTTAATATATTTGCGGTAGAATGTATCCCTAACATGATAAGGAAGCTACTTTGCCACAATGCATAGCTAAACATTTACAAACAAGCAGTCGTGGCTTTATATAGAAATTAGTAGTTGTCACTGACTGCTTGGCAGTCCAAGGAAGGTATTTGTTCCCTTTTGTATCAATAGTCCAGTTCACAGTAAACACAGTAATCTGTACCACAGTTTTAATTTCTTCAGAGCCACACAGTAGCTTTGATCTTTTTGGAGAGATTTATTAAGTATCTAATGTGATCAGTAACATTTGTAATCACATGAATACTGTCTGGCAATTGAACTGATTGCATCTGCCAAAATCTTTTGGAGAAGTGTCTTTCATTAAGCAAATCACATACTGGATTGAACCACTCAAACTGGCCTCAGCAGAGAGTCTTGGCAGAGAGCCTACAAAATGCCTGTGTGCCCAGAAGTCTCCTGCAAACTGTATTTTCAGAAATATTTAAGTTCTTCCAAAATGGGCCATAGATCTTACATGGACTTTACACTCCATAGTGATGGGTTACACTGCTAATACTATTAATAGTTCTGCTGCAGTCAGTGTGAGACAAGAGAGTACAAATCAATTTAGGCAGTGTAGTAGAAGCAGCAGAGAAGATTACACCTTGTTACTCTTTGAAAAAGAATAGCAAATCCTTTCTCATCATTTTCCTTTTTGCCTTTGGTTTGGAAAGGAGAGCAGAAAATTACCACAGTGGAAAGTCCTTGTAGTTAATAATAGATTTTTCATAGGGCTTAAAATATAATCCCTGAAGTATAATTAATAGAAACTTGTATGTCAGCTAGAGCATCTATGTACAGGCTAGAAACTGTTATGCACACAGGAATATGGGAGCAGTATCAACAGCAGTGGTTTTCAAAGTCATTTTACTAACTTTCATTAACATGTCTGACTTCCCGTAAGTGACTGATAATTTGCTGTCAGGCTGCTCAGTATGTTATGATGGTAGCAATCTGGATGTTTCCAAACTGCTTCTCTCCCATTTTATCTAGCACATTAGGCACAGAGAAATAGGGAACTGTGACCCACTGCCAACTTCTTATTTGGTGTGCAGGCATACTCAGTAACACAACGGAGTGTGTTACCATATAGTCTGCCAAAGTTGTTTGAAAGGCATGTGGTTCTCAGCAAGGAAAAGCTTCCTTTCACCTGCACTTCAAGTAGAAAATCTGCTTTATCCTTTTAGTATTCTAAAAAACCCTTTATAGGTCATTAGGACCTAGTTTGTATAAAAAAGAAGCAGGATGACACAGCAACACATTGCTTCTAGTAGCTTTACACCCCCTGGCAGGATTGGTAACTGACTGATGGGAAGCAATAGAGGGTTCTTATAGGTGGTATTTTTTTACAGATAATAGGTTTAACACAACTCCTTTGCAAAATACCAACCTTTGGTTACTTTACTCCCACTTCGAACCAAAGTAATGCACAGATTCTGAGTTGGCTTTTTGCAGAAGATGGAGTTCCAGCACTGAACTTGTAAATTTTCCAGTACAAGTCACCTCTTCAAGGGGCAGTGTGTCTATAGGTTTGTATCCCTATTACACATGCTTATTCTGCTGGTACCTTAAAGACCCTTGCAAAGTCCTGTTAGCGTGCACTGGTTTTGGAGCTGTGTTTTTATTTAAAATATAAATAAATAAATAAATGTTTGCTCACAGTTGGGTTTTGATGTATGCAGCTTGTTACTATAAAAAGGTGGAATGAATGACAAGTGGATGTTCTCTGGCTCCCAGAGGGATCAGTGACACTGCAACTTTACGGTGGTGACGGCAGTGATTATTCTGTATGTACTCCTCCTTGTCTATGACACAGTACAATAAAAGGGCAAGATGCATTATATTATTTGATGTGCTTTGTTACTGATTTGAAAAGTGACCATGCTTAAGCATTAATGAATATCTAGTCTTTAATTAGGTGGAATATCCAGAGGGAAAAGAAGAAAGCTATTTTGAATAGGAAAATAAAAGAATCTTGTATTTGGGGTAAATTTATGAATGTATTCTTATTTGATGACGTATAAAATTGAATTCACTCTTATTCAAAATTAAAAGTACTGCAGTGATTTTTGTGAGCTTTTTAAAGGACCCTATACTCTGTACTTGGTGGCTGTGATAAAGGTCCTTAAAATTGCTGGATGGCATGAAGAAAAGAATTGAGCTAGATAGTCTTAATGTGTTATTGCTCATGAAGGTAATTGAAATTCAGAACCCTCTTGAGTCTCCACTTACTAGAAGAAACTGTCTATTTTATAAAAGGATTTCATTGCAGGAGGCCTTAAAGCAGGAAACCTGGTTTTCCACAGAACACTTCCAGCAGTGTTTTGCTGCAGAGTCAAGGCAATTTTCATGACCTTTTGAAGCCAAGCTGTGTCTCCTTTTGGTGCAGTGCTGTTGCAGGTAGCCCCGGGCACGTGGCATTTGTACACAGGGTGGATTGCAAGTGGTGGGCTGTAAAGAAACGCAGCCAAGTCCTGACTATAAGAGAAGCAGTTTAATCATGTTAACATGGTGCTATGTCTTGGTGGGCAAGGTGATGGATGAATCCTGGTAGTGATCTGCACATCTCCAGAGCCTCTCATACATGAGCTAATACCTTCTTTGGGTGTAATTCTCTGTGTATTCTAAGTTAGGAATTTTGAGCTCAGTCTCAGGACAGCTCTATGAAGACATATCTCTGGATTTCATTCTGAAAAGTGGGAACACATTTTATTTGACTTGCAATGAAGATTCCTACTAGGTAACACTAAAACTAAATAGCATTATTGCCAACTGAATCTGGCTACTGTACAGTCTGGTGTTTCTTACCCATATTTTTATGTGGAATACTCTGAAGGTCCCACTGAACAGAAATTTAGAAATCAGTTATTTCATTGTATCTAGAACTAGTCTGTAGGTAACTCCTGGATGATTTGAGCATTCAATAAGCAATCCAGTCCAATCCTCTAAAGTAGACATTTAGCCCATATCTGGGGCTAAACTACAGCACTTGCTCTATGACCTGATGATACCTCTCAGCAGAGAAGGGGAATTAGGACAAGGGCAGGAGACCCATAGTTTGAAATGAAAACAATTTAAAGAAACAGCAGAACTAATGTCAATAAAACATATACAAAGTCATACTCAGCCCAGCAAAGGTACAGCAGTCACAATAAACAGGAAGTTCCTGATGTACATGAGGTATCCAGTGTTCAGTCACAATAAACAGGTCAGTCCTCAAGAGAAGGAAGAGAAGCAGCAGCATCAGGATGAGCCCCAGCAGAAGACCCTCCTTTCCTCACCAAACTTCCCACTTTATACTGAGAATGACATTTATGGGATGGGCTACCCCTGTAGCTCAGGTCAGCTGTCCTGGCTGACTCCAAACTGCTAACGGCCTGCACACCATGGCTGGCCTTGGATTCTGTACCAGCAAAACAATTCCCCATTTTCTAAGCAATGGTTATAAAGTGTGTACGCTTAAGAGTAGCCCTGTGTTCTAAGCCCCCAAGACAAGACCTCCTTCTGTAGCAGTGGGACTTGTGGAGGGGGCTGATGCTGGCTGTTTGTTTGCTACCGGAAGACAGATCTCACCTTGCTGGGACTTGCTGTGCTGAAGGAGGCTAACAGAAATTCTGATTTAGTTCAAAGGTAATTTAAAAGAAGAAAGGCTCTGAGGCTGGTGTGCCTTTCCTGATCCAGAGAGTTATAAAGGATGTTTTTTCTCTGGAACTGGCACAGGGCAGAAAGTTTGCCTCTGCTTCTCTAGGCAGACAGGAAAAAGATACCCTTGCCTAAAACAACGCTCTGCTTAGTCCTTCCCTGGCCACGGCTCAATGAGTGAAAGAAAAGGGGAGCAAGTGTGGAGAGGAAAGGAGATACCTGGCTTTGGCAGCCTGGCTGAGTTCCTGGTAAATCGATGCTCCTGACTGAGAAACCAGAGCTGCAGTCTCCTAAGGATTTATATGCTGCGCATGGTAAGCAGAGGCTGCAATCTTTGTGAATGAGGGCAGCACAGCAGTATCAGGAAAAGGATTTGAAACAGGGGGCACAGAAATGTTGTGCTCACTGATGCAAAAAAAAGGATTATTTTCCCCACTCTCATCAAGCATGGCATATGAATTTTCCAAGCTCTTCAGAATCTGCTTTTGAGAGCCATCCAATGAAATGCAGATGGAGGAGGTAGTTGTGAATAACCCCTGTGCTCCTCGGCTGGAGCTGTGTGGAACATGGAAAGTCTCAGGGAGGCTTTGTGCTGTGATTGCTGCTGAAGAAAATACAGAAGAACTGAAAGCATCTTTTGCAAACTGGTACTTGCAGATTTGAAAATTAAGGGAAAACTAATTTGCAGGTTCTTTTATTAGCCAAGGAGAAAGGCAGCATTCACTTAAGGAGTGTTCTTGTCAGAAAAAGCTAAATGGAGCTAGAAAACTAATATCAATTGCAATTATATATGTATGTGTGTATAATATGTATAGATGTATAAAATATTTAGCCTCTATTTCACTCCAGTAAGTGTTTTGAATAAATAATTTATGACAGCAATGTATGAAGCAGGATGGGTCTGTTTGTTAAATTTCTGAAAAAATGCCACGATTTTCTAATTTTTGACTCTGGCTCTGCCTTGAACAAGCCCTGGGGCTCTGTTTGGAGCATGCATGCAATATCTCTCCATCTCCACATGGGCAAAGGAAGGAAAGAATTTTCTTTCCATATCCTTGTGATAACTTGTTGACTGCTGGAGATGGATCCCACACCAGAAGGGTCTCTGGTCTAACCCAGGGTGGACAAACTTACGTTCTTAATCTATATACCTACAAAAGAAGCTGATGTTACTAACTTCCTTCCCTGAAGGGAAAGAGAAGAATGAGAAACACGAAGAGTCATTTAAAAAAACACTTCATCATTGTCATCATTCTTGAGGAGACTGAAGCTCATGGTAAACTTTACCAGAGCCCACTTGCCTGAAACCTGTCTCACCTGCTCCACCCCTGAGCTGAGTGGCAAAGGGGAGAAAACTGGATCCCTGAAACATGCAGTTCCAGTTGGCTGTTGAGCTAAAAAATGGTGACAGAGAGGAAAAGTAAAAACAAAAAGACCAATTGCAACACAATGCAGCCTTCCGTGGTGCAGCTATAAAGCTGTGAGGAACCCAATGTATCTGCTTGCTCTGTCTATGTATAAACAGAACCCTGTCCCCAGCAGATAAAAAAGAATTAACATTGATGATGACCATTATTAAAGCTTCAGTTCACTACATCCATCATTATGTTTTCCATGCAATAGCTCTTTGCAGAAAAGTCTTCAGTAAATGCCTGGCTTGTTCAAATGCATTCTTTGAACTCCATATGATTCTGTTCATGCTGCAATCATTATTAGAGCTGTTTTCTCAAAACTGTGGCCCAAATTCTACCCTTACAAGTCCACATGGAGTTCTCCATGAACTCACTGGAAACCACAAGAGGTGAGTCGGGCCTGTTTCACAGTAATGCAGTGCTTTGTTTACTCTGCCCGTGTCTGAAATAACTGCCTTTTGGATTTCCTACATTTCCCTTGCTGTGTTGTAAAAGCTTTTCCTGGGGAAAGTAAAGCCTCTGTGCCCTGTCCCTAAAAACCTGAAACAGGGAACTGAGAGCTAAAGAAATTTGATCCTATAAATTTTGTTTCTCAGGCCATTCATGTGTTGGCTTCAAGATTAAATGTTAGCCATAGTTTAAGTGCTGACTGTGTGAAATAACAGACAGAAGCCTAGCATTTTTGTAGAGGTGTAGAAGGTATTTCATCATCTTAAAAGCATTAAGGTACTAAAGATAGATGGTGTCTGCAGCACCAGTTACTGAATATATCTGTTTTTCTAACTGTTGATACAGCAACCTGCTTTTACTGGTCTGTACATTATAGATGGGGACAGAATGACACTTCTCAAGAGGATGGATTCTCTTTACGTCAGATTTCATTCCTTATAAATAAATGAAAAAGGTGAGATAAAACTATGTATCTGTATATTTTTCTTTCAAAGATACAATAATGATATTATAACAAGTCTATTTTCTCTGATGTTTAATTAATTTTCTTTTTAATTGCTTAAGAAACTGTGCCTGTATCTGATTACTCAGGTATGCGTGGGAGTTGAATGTATAGCAGACTGTAAAGCATGCAAAGCTGATCAGCAGCAGTTAAGTATAGTATAAGCCTGAAGAAGAATTTGAAAGCCAGGGATTCTTGAGCTGTGATGCAGCTTTGCCACTCAGGTGCTTTGTGGTACAGGCCATGTTTCCTTTATTGTTTCTGGCCTCCAAATTAATTAGTGAAGGAATACTCTTTTCATAATAAGAATCCAGACCACCGTGCTTCACTTGTGGATCGGTTAAAAGCAAACATAATTTATATAGAAAAATAGCAAAATCATTGAGTTACAATTGGTTTAAGGTGAAATCTGTAGACAGGATACTTGTGTATGACTTTTAGTGTCAAAGATACAAATATCAATGTCTAAGTATTGCCTGTTTGGCTAACATTTGGATAATTTATACAGGAAATAAAGAAGTGAGTGTTATACATTTAAGCAATTTTATAAAATCACTGCTTTTCCTACTTGGAAACTAATGGAAAAACTTTACTTCAAATTCTGGTTCACGTTTCTAATGCATCTGCCTGAACTGTGTTTCTTAGTATTTCCTTCCCCTGAACAACAACATGAGTACATTTCAATACCAAGATGGACAACAGCAAGGAAATCCTAAGATTGTTCCATGAGCATTCACAACCTAGGTTATAAATTTCTCTTCAGAGACTAAATTTAATATGTGACTTAAAAGACACATCATAACATGACTTTCTGTATCTAAATAGACTGTTGTATATTGCTTGCAACAGAAAAGTTCTTCATGTGCAATAATGCATTGAATAACTGTGACTTTTGATTTTTGTGAAATTAATTCTGAAGAATGGACTGTAGGAACTCCAGAATATTTCATTGCTGTAGGAAAACCAAACCAAACCAAATCAACACCCACCAAAACACAAACAAACAAGGAGAATTTGCAAAATTTAAAACCTTCTTCATTGCAAATAATTAGCTGGTTCCCATACATAGTTATATAAGAGAAACAACAATTTTATTGTGATGGAGTTTGAGTTAGTCTCATTTAAATATTTGTTGAGAGGGTCTGGACCTGGAAGTAAATTAAGGCCCTCAGTGGTTTTAATGAGTATTGGACCGTGGCCAGCTCTCTAAGGACAAGTGCAAACAACACTAAGGAAAAAAATAAATCAAACTAATAGCTAAGGTCTGAGAAGATAAATACGGTAAACTTGGGAAAAATGTGTTTAGCTGCTTTCCATTTGACAAGAGGTCTGATTTATACCATGTCCATTTAAAAAATTTCATTGTCATGTGAGCAAGTTTTTTCTATTGCCTCCTCAAGATTAGTCAACGTTTAGACCTGTGGTTGATCCATAGAAGGCCACTGGATACCTCATGTACATCAGGAACTTTATCATCAAATTCATAGTCCGGAATTAGCAAGTGTGAGGTTTTCTGTCTGAGACTGGTAAACAGTTGGACATTTGGACACCCATATATTCTTCCTGGTCACTGTTAACCTGGAGAAAGCATGCAGCCACTTCTGCCTGAGTAACTGCCTGGCTTTGTGGAGAACAGCCCTGGTGACAAAGTGCTCTTGAACACACAGGCTGGTTGAGCCACCAGCACCTCACTTGAGGAACCCAATGTCACAAATACTTGTCATCCTTGCCAGAGAGAAGGTTTGCAGTCTGCCTATAGCATGGCTTGGCTGAGCACTGAGCATGGAGAGCAGAGTGCTGTATGCTGCCAGATAGGAGCATGTCAAGGTAGACATGAATTCATTAAGAAAATCTCAGAAACTAAAATCTCCATTTCTCATTTGATACTGACTGTATTTTGCACATCTTTGATACACATAAATGCACCCAAGACATGGCACGGCCCAGATATTTCCAAAAGCAGAAGATTAAAGGGATACTCAATGAAGAGAACTAGTCTTCCAAGGTGATGTATTTGGATGTCCAGAAATTGTGGGGCCATTCTGTGTGCCCCAAACCAGGCGCCATTTTGTAGAATGGCACCTGTGAGAGGGGTGGACAAAATGATAACCTGTGGGCAGAGTCTCAGGGCAGAGGACAGCCCTGCTGTCACTGCACTGAGGACCTGGCCTTCTACACCACTGAATGAAGTTGCTGGCATCAGTGAGAGCCTCTGGGTATGAAAACACTGTGGAGCTCTGACCCATGAGGGACATTTGGGAGCAGGAGGGCAAAATGTTGGATGTCTGTCACCAGCCATTTTCCTGGACATGTCACTTGCCCAGGACTTCAGCTGGCTGTGCCTGGGGACTAGAACTGCCCTTGGGCTCGTCCTTCACAAAGCGAATGCAAAGACTGAGCAGAAGGGCAGACAGTTGTATGTACCTTAAGATACAGGGAGAAACCAACAGCTCTGCCTGTCTTTGTTGGCCCTGTGAGGCAACACCAGTCTGTTAATGGAAGGAAAGCATACGGAGGCTTCGTATGCTGTGGGAATGAAGGCCCCAGTTGTTGTTTGCCTGAGGCAAGGCATTTCCCTGGCCTGAGCTGGCTTCCAGCAGCCTTTGATAAAACCCCAGCCTTGTAGTATTTGACAGTCATTACTCAAAGCCACCCTTCATCTTGAGACAGCCATGGTGCAGAATTTGGGATGATTCCAGCATAATGCTGGTGTATTTTTTGTTTGCAAGGAAGGAGGAGACCTAAAAGGTAGTTTGCTACTATATTATCTCAATAGCATGACTCAAATTACGTGGGAACCACCATGTTACAACCACACTGTCAGTCACAGAATCTGCCAGGTTACCTGCACTGCCAAATCCAGGAGTTCAGAATCACAAGGACTGCAGGAAAAATCATGGCATTTTTATAAAAAGCATAAGATGAAATTAATACATCCATTTGGTCCTCTTAATTTTGTGCCAGTTTTCAAACTTTAAGTCACGGTAGCTGGAAATTACAGCAGGAAATAGTGCAGAAATTGTATTAAATGAGAAAAACTGATAACTCCAGAGAGCTGAGGTTTTTAATGCATTGTCTTTGGTTATTATAGTAGATAGAGCATGAAGAGTCCCATGCAAAGACCCCTGCAGCCTGTAGTCAAAGAACTCCACTGACTTTCTCAGAGTTCAGCTACTGATGAATTCAGTCTGGTCAATCAGTCAAGGGTTGCTTCCACATCTTGTCATCCATTACATTTTGATGTAAACTTGGACACAGTTTGTTGAATTGCCTTTTGTTGTGCCTCATAAAGCAAAAGCAGACACTGGGTTTGCACACACAGGCAGCTTCTCAAAAGTTTACTGAGTAAGTGATTGTGGCACTCAAGGGACCTAGGTGTGATCTTAGAATAAATTCCATTTTGAGATGTTTTAAGAAGTTATGCTTGAAAAACAAGACAGGATAGTTGTGTATTGGGTACTGATGAGTAAACGTAGAGAGACTGGACTGGATGGAACAGTGAGACAAGATACAATGCCACAGATCTAATACTCTAGATATACTTTCTGCAACAGCTGTTTCAGTTCTACATATCTTAGGAATCGATATGTGCCTTCAGAGTATGAACAATAAATCTTGCAAGGTGCTACAATAGCAGCTTGCTTAAAACAACATACATCCATGTTTAACAGCTTTGTGAAATTGGACCTTGAGGGCTCAGTACTCTTTGGGATTCATCACTTAGTGAGTTTTGCTCTCTGTTTGATGGTGCCATTATTCAAGCCATGACAGTTTTTTTCCATTATGTATCTATGTTCTTGGAAGCACTGAAAAAAAGACCTGCTCCAGATGGAAATGTAGTGCACAAGCTATCCAAATTCTATTTTTGTAAACAGCATTTCAAATGCAATTGTTTGGGACTCTGCAATGTGGGCACTAACAAGAACAGGCAATTTGAATGTGGCTTCCAGCAGCTTTTCCCCACTTAAAGATAGTATCATCGGACACTTCATTTACACTGTCACTGGGCTGCAGGGTTAGGACAGCTAAAGCCAGAGAACATCTTTGGTTGATCCTCTTTCATGGAGTATCTCACATGTGTGACAGGCACATAAAGAGTAGCTTAGTCCTCCCGTGTGGTGAGCTGGGAATCCCAGCAGCACTGGTTTAGAAAACTCTGCTTGTGAGTCAGAGGGATTTGTATTGATAGACCCCTGAAGGTATCCTCCCGGCCCTGCTGAAGGGTAATGCTAGGAAGGTCTGAAGGAAACAGAAAGGCTCTAGCCCATTCCTTGGGGACAATTCTTTCAAAAAAACCAAACAAAACAAAAACCCAAAACCAAAACAAAAAAAACCCAAACAAACAAACAAACAAACCCCAGAAAAGCAGGGTTGGAGCTCTAACTTGGAGAAAATTTGGGGGAAAACATTTAAAGATTAATTTTAATAAGTGAAGAGATAAACAGATGCTACTTAGCAGCCCAGATTTATCCATCAGGACTGTCTGATGAAGTGTGAAGGGGCAGAGCTTCAGGCTGACTCCTGTCAGACTCGGCATGCTGTGTTGGAAACTGAGGCTGGGAAAGTCATGAGGAGTTGAACAAGCCAACGACTGTCTCAGCCTGAAGATTTCAAAGGTGGAAAGGGCATTCCTTAGGGTGTCCTAAAAAGGGTCTGCTTCTAGGGTGCTGAAAAGATCATGGATGAGGAAAAAAGGGTCCAAGCAGATAACGGTGGGGTTTAAGCTGTGTTGATACATTTTCTTGGAAAACAAGTGCCCTTCATGTTACTTCAAGTTAAAATGATGGCTTTTATAGCTTTGCTAGAATGTAAACAATGTATTTTCTTTATCATCTGGCTATTAACATTTTAGGCTCTATTTTGGGATGCTAGGAGTGGTCTTCTGGGATGAGCCAGAACTGGAACTGTACTGTGAATCAATAGCTTCACCATGCTCTTAAGACAACTGTAAGAGAGTAAGCTCCTTAGTGAAACTGGGTACCTGAAACATTAGGACCTTATATGCGACTGCCCCAAACTAAAGCACACGTAAGACTGCTCAAGACTTTGAACTATGTGAAAAGAGCTTGAGACTGTGGATGTATAAATTACGTTGTCAGTCATAGACTGGTTTAATTTTGTTTCGCAAAGGTTGGTGTTGTCAGTGTCTTGAGTACATTTGGACCTCCAAGTTTTTCTGGTACCTGCTGGCTCTTTGCCTACCACATATGTGTAGACAACCAGGCTGAAATTTCACATTTGCTGACAACTGTTTTGTTTCCATGCATCTGTTAACTTTATGCGATTCCACATTTCCCTCTGAGTTTTCACAATACCATTAGAATTTGTTTCTCTCTTGGGGAGTTTGCAAACCCTGTTCTTACTAATTTCTAATGGAAAATAAGCAACCAAATCCTTCACCGGTCTTTCTTTTTCCCATCCATCTAATTGATTTACAGAGACTCATCACTGTGAGACCTGTGAATTGTTGTCTTTCATTGATTTCAGCTTCTTGATCAGTTCTTCTCACCAGATTTCAACAGAAGTGTAAGGCTGGAAATCTATGTCACAGTTGTTCAAGGCTAGTTTTTCCCTTTGGGTATTTTCTAGAATATGTTCTTATACATAATGTATCTCTTTCTCTGTAGGCTTCTGTTTCATAGTCCTCCAAAGCCTTCGTGCTTTCTTGTCAATATAGCTTGGCACACTTTCAATCACAGTGCTTTGGAGCTTTATTCTTTTGTGGCTGAAAGAGTCACTGCTAGAAAATGCCTGAGGAAAGCACAGCTATATGTGATAATGAAGGCTTATGTCGTTAGAAAGGGAAGCTTATCCTAAATAGTTTTTCCCACAATTCCTATAATTAGGTTTTAATAGGTTTTGACATTTTTTCCTAAGAAGAGTCTAACGATGGTGGTAAGGATTGAGTTGGAGAACACAATGGAGGTGCAGCAAGGAAGTGCTGTGGGTGCATCAAGAACTTAGAAAACTTGGTCAATGTTTTCAGCTTTAGCAACAATTTATATTTTCATCTAGGAACGTGATTTTTCAAGCTGATGATGTTCTATCGAGTTCCTGCATAAACAATAGTTATTATGATCCAAGTAACAAACTCATTAATGATACAATGTGATTGTGGGGAATAGAAATGTCAGGGGAAGAATGGGCTGCAAACAATTTCATCCAGGTAATCCAGGTGCCAACCTGTTCCTGGGATAGATGGGGAGAAGCCAGTATTCAGGGAACAACATACCTGAAGGTAGTGGAAGTGCTAGAAATTACTAAGAACATGTGCTCTGGCTGGGGACCAGAACAGGAGCAATGTGGGTTAGTGAAGTCTAGTCATTCCAGATATTAAGCAGGAATGATTTATCAACCACATTGTTTGTATATGTAACCATGGTATCTTAGAGGCTTCAACTAAACTATGATAGACACTGCACAGGGGGCAGTGCCAGCCTGGAACACATAAAAATCCAGGGGCAGGGATGTGGAAAAGAAAGGATACAGAGATCACCAGTGTATTGTTCCCATGCTGCCAGTGCTCCCAGGGTCACAGGTCAGAGAGGCAGAGGGCAACTCCAAGAGCATGGGGCTGCCACCAGGGTACAGCAGCCAGACAGTACAGGCTGGGAGACAAGGTGCTGGTGAGCAGCTCTGCAGAAAAGGACTTGGAGGTGCTGGTGGATGAGAAGCTGGACATGAGCCAACAGCGTGCACTTGCAGCCCAGAGGGCCAATTGCATCCTGGGCTGCATTAAGAGAAGTGTGGCCAGCAGATCGAGGGAGGTGATTCTGCCCCTCTACTCTGCTCTGGTGAGACCTCACCTGGAGTA
>JANHGN010012058.1:0-16426 GCA_024605025.1 Megaceryle maxima
GAATTCCTCGCTTTTCTAAAAAGCACTGTAAAAGTTCATAGGCTGCCTGTCGTTCCATTATCAATACCTATTTTAAGTCTGGTGCCAGTTGCAGCTTACCCCGCGGGCAGCCGAAATCGAGCGGCGGGAACTCCGCTATCGGGTTGTCGCAGGCACAGAAGCGCTAAACGCCAGCGTTGTTGCTTCTTCTGCCCTCCCGTCACTGCTCACCGGTGCTTTCTTGCTCATCGCTTCTGTTACCGAGGCACGCCGCGATTCCTGTATGCTATATCTCGTCGCGGCTCCTTTTCGCTATATCACGTCATGGCTCCCTTTCGCTGTATCACGCCGGGGTCACCATTTGCGGAGCGGCAAGGGAAGATGCAGGCAATCAATATGACTGGTAAAGCAAACTTCGTTTATTAGAGATCAGAAGGGTGCTTTTATATAGTCATCTCATTAATAATCACACTTGTCCATCTTCTATTGGCTCACGTTACAAAGTATCTTAGCATAACCCATCCCTCTTAGGGTTGCAGCTGCAAGTTACCTCCTCATTCCTTAAACCACAACATTCCTGTTATCTTACAAGCTCAGGGTCATGCTGACCCATTAGTCATGTCTTCCCTGCTGCTTCTTGAGATAACTACTGCTGAGCTTAACAACATGCATGAGAAAGCATCTCCCTTAAAGGTACAAGGCCCTTGTCTTCTAGCCATTCTCCAACAGTTGACCAGAGATTTGGTGGAACCTCTATCCTTGAGGACATTCAAATTTTGAGTGGACATGGCCTGAACTGCTTTCAACAGGATGTTGGACCAGAAGGTCTCTGGATGTCCCTTCCAAACTATGTGATTCTGATGCTATTTTTTTAAGTTCAATTTCTCTGTTCCTTAAAGCAATGACATAAAACAAGAACTCTATTGTCATGTTTCATCCAGAACTTTATAATGAAAAAGATGCTGAATTTCTACTTCTCTCTTGCTTTAGAGTTTTTAGGGGTTTTTTGGGTGGTTGTTTTTTTTGTTTGTTTTTGGTTTTGTTTTTTTTTTTTCTTTCCCCCTAAAGGAAAAAAGAATACCTTTATTAGACCTACTGTTAACTGTTGAAAAAATCCAAGTTTTGTGCATGTAAGTCTTTCTTCATATTATAAAATATATCAGGCTGTGCTCCAGGGCTTTGGTTTTCCAATCTTTTTGAACGGACAACTACTGATGGATGATGCAACTTGAAGAAGGCCATGTAAGAGAAGATAATTGCTACTCTTTATAGAAGAATTTGGAAAGTATGTAGGTCTCACTGTTACAGAATTGAGATAAGGACAAAGTGCACATTTTAGAATTGAATATTTTTTTCAGCTTCTTTAGACTAAACATAACCTTAGTTGGTCTAGTTAGGGGCTTTTTTCGTGGTTTTGAAGTCATGTTTGATCAGGGTATTTAGGCTTTTGGTTTGGTTTGGTTTAGTTTTTTTAGGTGTTCTTTTTGTTATGGGTATGGTTGGACTCTAGGAGGTCCTTTCCAACCATGAATATTCTGTGATTCTGTAATAAAAGGTACTTTTCCCTCATACTTTTGTATTCCATCTAACTTTAACCCATCAAAGTTATTGCAGTACTGTAATTTCTCCTGTTGGATCTGGTAGATGTAACAGACAAATGCAGTAGACTAAAATTCAGAGTGAAACTTCACTGGTTTGCACTCAACAGCATCTCAAATCACTGACTGAATGAGGAATGAGTTAGAGCTTCAGAACTTAGGAGTCTAGTATCATGGTGTACAATCATGGGAGACTTAATGATGAGAAGCTCTGTCATTATTTGATCATTATTAAACTTAATTGCTAATCCCTATATTAAATGAGTTTTCATACTTATTTTATTACTATAAATCATAGTGTTATTTAGTATGCAGTTGCTTCCACAGCATCTGGGCAACATTATTAAATTTTATAAAGGGAGAAGAGTTGCATTTATTAGGAAAGAAGTGTTTTCTTTTTTTTTTTTTTTTTAAGAAGGCAGAGATAGGATCTCTCCTTTTTGCTGGAAATAGTGTATTTTCCATCAGCTTTTAAAAAATGTTGTTAAAACCATACTTCCAGGGAGTTAATTTAATGAAATACTATACAAATTTATCTATCTTGCTAAAAAAAAAAATGCAAGGAGTCTCTTTATTCTTTCATTATGTGTTTCTTAAATTCATGAACTCCCAGTGCATGAGATTCAGAACAGAAAAGACAATCAATAGCTATAACTTGCATGGTCTATTTTTCTTCTGAAAACAACTGGTATTTGCCTATGAGTATAATCAGTAATTCAACTGCTTTTATTTAAGTATGAAGAATTAGGTATAAAGACAGAATTCAGTTGTTCCCTTAGAAGATCAAAAGAGACCTTCATTAAAGGAAAATGTTACTATGCAATAATTATTGAAACATAATTTCCATGCCTTGAAAAGTAAATCCATTTCTCACAATTGGAAAAGTAAAGATGGGATCTTAACACACAGCTGAAACAGTTCAACTCCAGTGCTTAAGATAAAATTAAAAAGAAAAAAACCCCAACTGTTTAATAGGCAAAAATTCATTTTTCAGCTTCACTGTGTGTTATTTTTTGTGTTCAACACATCAGATATCCAAAGTATTCACAGCAATACTTAATTAAAACAAGAATTCCTTTACTGATCTCCAGAATTTGTAATACATATTCTTTTGATATAAAAGGTTAGGTTTTAAGCCAAGCATTTGTTGAAAAGATTATACTCCAATTTCCAAACCCAAGAGCACAATGAAAGGGATGCTGGTTAGCTAGTTCTGTAGAGTTTGCTTTTTAGATATCAGAAAAAGAAAACAAATGGTCAACTTTAGAAACTATCTCTATTTTAAGAGGTCATGTTCATTACATGACATCCTTTATGAAGTTAATTAGCCATTTTGATATTTTAGGTCAGCAGGTATTTTCAACCTGGAGCATAATTGTTGATACAGAACCAGAATGTTGCTTTCACATCTGTAAAAATGTACCAGTATTTTCTAACATGAAGAGCTAAATTCTGACATTTAAAATTAAATATAGAAACTGACACATAAAGATGTAGTTCTCAGAAGTGCTGAATATCCAAAACTTACTAGTATAATGGGAGCACTTGCATAAGAAGGAAGTGCTCTATAGAGCCAAAATGTAATTTATTTCTAATAGTACTCTTCATGCACCATGACACAAAATGCTTTTCAAAAAAGGTAAAGTTCCCTCAGTCATAACTCTATACATTCAGAACTTTTCGGATTTAAAGGTAACAGAGTAAATTTCACCCAAAATGTTTACGAAACCTTTTAATGCTTCTTATACCTTTAAGGACATGGGTATATGACAGAAGAATGAGGAGAAATTGTCTTGAATGTGATGCGAGTGCTTGAACTGTTTATGTTAATTTTCCATTTTTTTTTCTACTTTATGAAAGAAGTGGTTGAGACAAACTATCATTCTCTTGTGATGTCTGACTGCTGTTGGCTGATTGCCTTGTTATGTTTTTATATACTAGTATTAGGGTTCTCAGAAATTTCATTTGTGTCTGAGGGCACCCCCAGCCCTGCCTGTGCCTGTCCAGCTCCCCGCAGGGCTCCCCAAAACCTGCCCATGTCCAGGACCCCATATCAGCCTCACAGGGCCATCAACCCCTGCCTCAGCAGGGGTTCAACAGAGCTGGACTCCAATTTCCCACAGCCCTGCCTAGATGTGAGCCCTGTTGAGCCAGGCCAACCCACAGGTTGAAGTGCCAGCCTGGCCTTGGACATCCCTGAGGTCCAGGGCTGGGACAGCTCCCCATGTGCCACTCTCCTGGATGGTGAGTGGGATTGGACCTGACTGCCAGGCCGTACCCCATGGGAATACCTCATGGGGACTCCTAGCAGTTCCAGATACCAGTATGTGCCCTGACAGTTTCATACTTGCTTTTAGTGACAAATCTCAGAAAATAAGTATATAAAGAAAATTATGACAGCTGGCATGCAGTATGCAAAGTACATGTGGTAGTTGTTTTACATGTAAGTCTTATGCACAGAGAAAATAAAATAAGATAGAAATGGCTGTAAGGATTTATTCAGTAGCTCTTCTAAACAGATACTGGGAGCTTTTGTTTGATCAAAATATACCTTCCTGAATTACATCCAGGTATGTTTTAAACAGATAGAGATGCAATAGTCTCAGCAAAACACCACTTCCATTTACTTCACTGCAACTTAAATAGTTGCACATCAATAAATATTTGCTGCTTTAAAGAAATGCTTCATTTTAAAAGAAGTCACTGATTTTTAATGAGATAGCACTTATGCAGCTATGCACAACATGAATGTACAAATGCTTAATGTCAGATTAAAATGGGAAGAGATGAAAATCTTTACAGAATAAAGTATGTCTTTCCTATTTTAGCCAAAGTGTAGAATCCTTGGTTTGTTTTGTTTGGTTGTTTTGTTTGGGTTTTTTTTCTGATTTTTTTTTTCTTCGTTTGTTTGGGGGTTTTTTAATGACCTATTTTCTTCTCCATTCTATTAACAAGTGAATGCATTTTTAAACTTCAACTCCCATAAAATTGAAGGAAATATTTTAGAGATCAAGATCTAGGAAATAAATTATAAGCCCCCAGTTCTGTACTGCTTGGTAACAGCATTATGGCTTTTTAATAGCCATTGAGTTCAGGTAGAAATTGTATTCCTTCAGAATTTCTAATTTAAATAACACACAGCAAGGCTAGAAATTGTGTCTAGCTGTGGTGATTCTATGTATTGGTTCATAACACTTGTCCTTGGACATGACACATATTGCAATAGACAAGTACATGATTGAGCATCATCAAGTGATAGTTTTGCTGCTGATGTGACTTTCTGAGGACAGTGTGTTCCCTTAGAATGTTAGAGTAATAAGAAAATAGTCAACATTTCAAAAACACAGGATGTTCTAGCCTGAAATATGCTTAGCATGGTGAAGTTTCTGTGGATCAACTGCAATAAATATGCAGTCACACATGGCAGTGACACTGACATCTTGCCAAGGTTTAGGGCTGGGCTGGCCACAGATGCTTTCTATTAACCCTTCTCCCTTTCCAAAGGGAAGTGAAAAGTATTAAGGGAGAGACTTATCTATTAGAAAACTAAAACAGCTTTAATGAAACAGTAACAATAAAATAAAATATACATAAACTGAACATTGAACCCACTGATGGCAATTACATCACTATCACCATCACCGCTGATGCTGTGGAGCAGTCACTGGGGAAGGCCTAGACTGGACTCAGTGGCAGACAGGAACTGTGTTCAGGAACTGGATTCTTGAACAGGATTCAGGAATGGATGGACTGGGATAGAAGGCAGAATAACATACAGAGAACCCTTGGATGCCAGCCATTGAAGAAAAGGCTTGACCACTGTAATTCCTCATCTTTATACTCAATATGACATATATGGAATGGAATACATTGCTGATCAGTTTAGGGTTGCCTGTCCTGGTTACTACTCCCTGCAGGTGCATACCTGGTATGGTGTACCACCATATGACAGAGTGTTGCTCTATCAGAACCTTTCTAAAGGTGGTACCATATGGATTTACAGCAGAAACCATCATGAAGTTCCTCCACACCTCTAAACTGACTTTTCTATGTTAGATGCTTTTAGAGTGATACCCATAAATCTAAGGCAACAATTCCTCTGACTGAGTAGCTGTAGGTTTTGGATCCCAACAAAATTAATGTGGTGATGTGTTAATCAAATGGAAACTTATTTGTCAGGTCAGCTAAATAGTCACCAAGCTGATGGGTAACAGTTTCCTGTAGAATTTCTGAATATCACAGTTCTGATTAAAGCAATGGTCATGCAGCACATACAAGAGAAAGCTAAAATTGCACTGTAGAGTCACTTTAGTGTGCTTCCACAAGGCAGACATAAGACCATTCACAGGTGCACAGTGTGACCTTTCCCTTCTAGACAAATGTGTTCCCACAAAGCTGTGTTTGTTCCCTATACTCATCATCTTCTGGGATACAAAAGATGAAAGGCAAAAGCAGAAAGATCCCAAAATAAAGGTATAGCCAAGAGGTTGTTCTTGGATTTCCTTCATTTGGAAGAGCCCTTCCAGTTCTCCCTTCCCAGTCAGCAACCTAGTTAGAGACTCCAGAGATTATAAAGTGCATTTTAGTCACTCTGTTCCTTTTGTTGGAAAATGGAACCTGTATCACTGTGAAGCAATCAAAGTTGGCCTCCTCATGCCCTCTGCTGGCAGAACCAAAATCAATTAGAAGTGGATAAAACCTGAGGTATTGTGTTCCACGGGAAAACCAAAACTAAAAAATAAAACCCAAAACCCAGACCCTTTTCTGTGAGATTTGCAATGTCATTTCCCACACCTGTAGTTGGCACACAAGCTTGTAGTTAGGCTCTGAACATCTCCCTTGACACCAATTACAGCACAATAAGTGTCTGAAGCCAAAAGCCTTGAATTCACCTGAATCAGGGCTTCTGTGGCACTCTGGTAATCTCTGCAATCACCGTTTTGCAGTGTGATATCACTAAGGTACCGCCCAGTAGACAAATTACTTTTCTTTTTTTCCATTGACACAAACGACAAATTGTTTTCCTACTTCAGACCAGAAGAGCCTGAAGGAAAGTTGTTCTTAACTACTAATGTTTTCTTGCTGCATCTATACATTTCTAGTCAATATTTCTTTGGTATCACTGGGTAAAGCAAAGCCGTTGCTCAATATCAAATAACATCCTTCCTTTTCTGCCTTTTGTGTTAGTCGCTGAAGACTGGTAGCTGTGTCCCTGGAAGCTGTAGGTGAAACTTGGGATGATTTTATTACACTTGTACTTGTAAATGCAAGAATGGATTTATGATTTCTTTTTAAGGCTAAACAGTCTTTGTGAAAAGATCAGGTCAGAAAATTCTCAATATTTTGGACATTTTTTTTTCTGTCTCATTGAAGAACTGATTACTACAAAAGAAACTGGAAAACCGAAAATATTGCACATGGGAAAAAACGTTTATTTCCCTATCTTTGGTTGATAGCTCCCATCTTCCCAGAAAAAAATACTAGGAAAGAGAGAAAATGCTGATCTGGCAGTAGGGGAAATAAGGAAACAGCTTCTGGTCAGAATTTTAAGCAGGAGAAAAACTATGCCCATGGTAGATTTCAAAAGCCTTCTACTATTTTCACTTAAGCCTGTGTTGAAATGCCAGTTTTTGAGCCTAGCTGATTATGTATTCATATAGGTACAGTATCAAATCTTAATTTTTGACTATAATAACCCACACATGTATGTGTTTGCAGCTTAAATGCCACTACTTGAAGAACCTTCTCTTGCTGATTTATTATTACAGGACCTTTGATTCATGTTATTCCTCTGAAGGCTGGGGCTCCCATTACAAAAGCACATTCCATGCTTCTAATATGATTCCAAGGGAAATGTGATTATCTGTTAAAGACAGTTACCAGTAGCAGGAATGAACACATACTGGACTGCTCTGTAGACATTTTGATATTGTAATGTGATCAGAATATGTACAATATCTATATTTTAATTGTTTCAGTAAAACGAAATACGGAGACACATTTTGTATTGTACCACATGGTTTTAATTTATACTTTTATTCTGAATACTCATAATTCTTTATATGGATTTATAACACTATGAAATTATTTGGAAAGAGGATCAGACCCAGGGGTGTAATCCTATTCATATGGGATGCAAGACAACAACTAGGATGCACATCTCTACCTCTGGTAGAACATGTAAGGCCATATATTCATAATGATTGGCATATAGAAATGTGTCTATATTTAGAAAAAGATGCCAGTCAGGACAGTGACATTATTCTTATTAACCTGCATATTTGCAATAGAGATATATTGTGGAGATTACTTATGCATGGAGAAATAACTTATGGGGTTGTCATAGAGATGCTTTATAAGCCTCAAACTTAATGATTCTAAGCAGACTATGATTATCAAATTAAATGTAGCTTTTTTTTTTTTCCCCCCAAAACTCCTATTAACATAGTTTGCCATTCAGAAGCCCATACGTATTTTTTTCTGAAGCCTAGAACTTACTAAGCATAGTAGTCTGAAATAGGTACAAAGTAGCAGGTTTCTGCATTATTCCAGAAAATAGGACTAATGGACAGGCAGTGTCATAACAGTCTCATCCTCTCATTTGCCTTTCTTTTCTTTGGGATAGGGATCTGTTCCCAGCAATTTTTCAGAGCCATGTAAGATATAGCCCTGCTCAGAATACTATTTGGAAGACAGAAGGCAAAATACAAGACATGGGGTTTAAGTTCTTTTTGCCATTACTTCCCTTTTTGCGTTGTTATATTTGGTACAGAAGATAGTCTAAAATGTGTTATTGCCAAACAACCACAAAACCAGAATCTGACCAGGCAACTCCATATAATTTTCAAAATATCTGTGTATGCATTACTAAAACTGCCATGAATTATCCAGCTGAGCTTCTTGCATTTAGGGAAAATGCAGGGACCAGCACATCCTGCTTGCAAAGAATGAACTTAATCCCAAGAAAACCACTTTCCTCACCATGTTATCTCTCCTTATGTATCAGACAGAAAGGTTAGTCTCACATCCAATAGCCACAGGATTTGAATTTAGAAGGCTCCCTTCTCCCATTGAGATTTTAACTTGAAGTAAAAAGCTGGAACAAATTCATTGAGCTTATTTTTATATGGAGGGCTATGACAGGAATCATTTCTCAAATACTGTTGTTCTGAAGGCTTTAAATTCAGTTGTTATAACTTTGACGTAAATTTATTAGTTTACTAGGCAAACAGTGCTAGGCCTGACCTGAGAATGAACCTGTTTTTAAAGAGTAAATGTAATTACATATAGGAGAAAAGAAAATCTTGAGTAAGGGCAGAACAAACTCAGTTACCAAAGCAATATATATTTCTAATGTTGGAATAAAATCACTAAGTAATAGCTGGTTGTAAATCTGGACTTCTCTGTGGAAAATAGTCTTTGCATATACTTTGATAACGTGGATAAAATACAGTGCTGAATTACCAACAAAATCATGTGAGCTGGATTTTTAAGTCAGTCTTACATATTAAGTAAGTTAAGGAAGAGATCTGAAAGACGCTATAGGCAACTTCACTTCTTTCAACAGCATGCTACATCTGCCAGTCAGACTATCTGATTATATCATCTAGGCGGTAATATCTGATAGTCAAACTACTAGGAAGTATTCTATGATTAATACATACTGTGGAAAAGAACATTCCTTCTTTACTACTGGTCTCTGAATTGAATTATATGTATATTTCTCCTTGGTGGCTTCATAAACGTTTAAACTCTAAAACTTCTAGGAAGATAATTTGTTGATGAGGAGTGTATTGTAACCATCTTTTGACTCCCATCTTCCTTGAATAAACTGGCACATTAACCAGCAGAATCTTGAGAAGTGTATGTATGGTATTTAAATTGGTAAAACTGTCAAGAAAAGAAAAGAAAGGAACCTTGAGTTCTTGAACAGCTATGCTTTTTCAACCAGCAAATGACCATAAAATATTTAATTAATAAAAGAAAAGCCACACAAATTCCAAATTGATATTATTACAAAAATCTACATGTCTAAACTACATTCTATGCTTCATAGCTTTTTTCTATAATTGTCCAATAAATATATAAACAGATATATATACTGAAGAAAAAAAATAAAAAGAATATACTATTATTTACTATCTAAAGAACAAACAGTTTATAAGTAGGGCCATCTATTTGTAATTTACATGTTTGCTACCTAATAGCCCACAGTGCCTAGATAACTAAAAAAATGTATTTACCTGATACATTACTGCTACTGTAAGGTCAATAAAAGGCAAAAAATGAGAGTAAACTTTTTTATTAAAAAAAATATATTGCAGAGCCACTCCTGGGCAGTGTGTTTGTTAAAAAAAAAAAAAAAAAAAAAAAAAAAAACCCAACATATTTTATTGGTGTCTTTGCAAACAGTAATCATGGCATGGAAAAAGAACTTTCTCAAACAGGATGACATTTGCTGTCCAGGAGGTGACAGGAGACTCCATTACAAGGTTTCTTGAAGCCATATCTTTTGCTGGATCAGGTAATACTCCCTAAACTGTTGTTTCACTGAATTCTTATATCCTGCTGATCACTGGTACTGTAGAAGGGCTTGTTGTTTGCATCCACTGTTATTGTTTATCTTAAATGACATACAAAGCATCTTTTAATTATCTTCACTATTTACAAAATGATTGCCAGGACCCCAAGGGCACCAGCTGGCCTTAATTTCCTTGACAGCTGTCTGAGATCCATACACCCACCTTCTGTCAGCAGAGCCCCTGGGCACCCACTCTTTGTCTGATGGAAGTAGTAGGTGTGCTTGCTCTCTGCCTCATCCCCAGCACTGTCTCATGAACAGCCTATAGACCCATGATTAACCTTGTTTCCAGCCCTACCCCTTGTCCCACCTCCTGCTGCTCCTGAAAGGACTCCCTGGATGGACTCTGGACCTGATTGATAAGTGCTTGTCTGGACTGTTGGTGAATCCTGTTACCAGCCTCTGTTCCTGCCAATCCTGTTCTGTGCCCTGAGGGACTGCACTCTAGCCAGTGAGGCTGTGCTGCTGGCTCTTCATTTTGGAGCAGCCCTGCTCTTGGTGATCCTTGGCAGGAGTGTCCTGCATGGTCATTTCTGCATCTGTAGGAACAGTTTCTACTGACCACTTCATTTTACCTGCCCACAGTTAGACCAGCTCTGCCATGGAAAGCACACCTTCCTAGCACAACTTCAAAATTACAAAAATGACTGGATCCAGCAGCAGCTGCCTGGGGGAATTTCTAAAACTGTCTGAAAGACCCACCTGGAGAGCTCCAGTAAGACTTGGTTCAGTAATTTGTTGTGGAGGCAGATAGGAGATCAGGAAGCCACACTGGCTAAAGTCAGTCTATTGTCTCTTATCATCCCTTTGTCTCTAAGCTGGGAATATCTGGGGATTTCCTGAGCTACCCAGGGAATCGATGAGTTGAGTGTACTGTGTGTGTACAGAGGCACAACACTGCTGTGATACCCACCTGTGCCACAACTGTACCTGTGGAATAAACATGAATTTTCTGCTCTTATCTCACTAATTCCATAGTCCTTGACACATATGTTAAGGTCAATCTGATTCAAGTTAGCAAATGTATAAATAGTATGTTCTAAAGGTTATGCATGACCAGCAGTCCTCATAAACAGGACACTGCATTTACATGGAAAAAGTAATTTACACAAGATTTTCAGAGTCTTTCAGACAGCACAAAAGTAAGATGTGTAGTTCAGGTAAGGTATTCACAATTTATTAATCATTTCCCTGATTCTTTCTTAGCAATAGTATTCTTTTTCATATTTCTGACAAAGTGCAAAACTAGGAAATGCTTATTTCTGATAAAATTAAGTGGTTTAAATGAAGTAAATATTTTTATTGTTATAGTCTGCAAGGACTGTCTTTAGTATGTTTTACAAATTGTTTACTTACAAAAAAGATGGAAAGTTTTTAAGAGCTGAATGAAAATCAAGATTTTTTTTTTAAATTTACTTATTTTTAGTACCTTATAAATAATTGTATGTCATGTTACTCAAGTATGTCAATAGTATTGTAAGCAACCTCCTGTGGCTGACTACATCCATTTCTTCTTAAAGTAATTTTCAAAAACATTTTACCTAACATAGACAGCAAAATCATGTTTGAACTGTCTGGTAACAACAGACTAGGTCCTTGGGTCTCATTGAATTAGGCTAGCATAGCACTCAAAAGATGGGGTAGCACATATTTCTTAAAGACACATTTAATCTGATTTTACGGATAGACTGGGGCCTGTGCATGCACAGAATAGTCAATGTACCTAAAGAATTTGTATTTATGCCATCTGCAAAAGATCTATACATCATTCAAGATGATTCAGACATGTACAAGTCCTTTAATGCACCCCTTAATATGAAAGATGATATAGACTAAACTGTGAGCTAATAAATACATTTGGTTCTAGCTACTGATAGCTATGATGCATTGAAGAAATTCTTAATAAGATGTTGGAATTTTACATGCTTGAGTCTAAATAACACCCATGACACAGGTCAGTCATAAAATCAAGGTGTCTTTTCTGAGGATTATAATTTTAGATGGATTCTCTGGTGGCTTTGTGTTAGCTACTTCCCTTTCTCCAAACCTGCAATTCGTGAATGGACCAAGGCTGTTTGAAATGGAGTAAGAAGAAAGCATCTATGCAAAATTAGCCTCTGCCAGTTGTTTTTGCTACTTGAAACGTTTGAGAGGACATTGCGAGGAATATGAATGCTTTTTATATAAAGATATATAGAAGAGTAGATTCACAAGGTGTAGTGTCAGACACCTATGTATGAAGCGTTCATTTTATGGTCCTTTTAATGACAACAAGGAGAAATAAAATGATCCACTCAGTTTCCTATCAACATGACTAATTTTGAACATCTACCTTACGATGGTTAATCATGTTGTGAACTTTAAGGTTCAAACTCTTGAACAGTTTATAATTTGTCACTGAGTAAAAACAAAACTAGAAAGACTAGCTTAAGTGTAAACATGTATGTCATAAACAACTACATATGATTACACATTACAGAAGGAGTGTGAAGATGAGCACTGCACACAGCTTTGTATACAAAACCAAAGACATCTTCTACAGTTTTGTAGCAGAAATATAACAGGTGTTTGATTGGGTTTTTTTTGAGAGAAGATGATCTTGGAAGTCTGTCAGATTCTTCACAAAAACAGCTTGGATTTTGTGAAAATTAAACATGTGGGGCTGAATGCGTCCAAAAATTAAGCTAGAGCATTATGAAGCTGTGTCTGTAACTGTTGGTGAGATTGTGATAATGTCTAAGTGCTACCCAAATGTCTTTGGCATGATGATTGGACCTTTCTTAAACAGCAGTGAAAATTTTTAGATGTGGACAAGTAAAATATAATTTAAAATCCACAAGCCTGTGGTGTTATCTCTGTAACTTGGACTGACAAAAATATGATTTGAGTGCTAGGGAAATCTTTGCTTCCT
Source organism: Megaceryle maxima (assembly GCA_024605025.1). Taxonomy (NCBI): domain Eukaryota; kingdom Metazoa; phylum Chordata; class Aves; order Coraciiformes; family Cerylidae; genus Megaceryle; species Megaceryle maxima. The sequence goes on from JANHGN010012058.1 coordinate 13,070, forward strand.
ACACTTTACCTTTGTTGTATGTGTCTTTGGTAGTGTGTGCATGTTTGCATACAGACATAAAAATTTTGGTCCTATGCAAGTCAGATACAGTTTTGTTACTGACTTGTCAGCTGCTTAATATGAAAATTATTTTATCCTTTGCAAAAGAGAGTTCTGGGGCAATTTTCCATCGATTTTGCTTCTCCTTTTCTCTCTCTGCCTTCTAATTCAAATCTAATCAAATTTTTTCTGCTTGTCATAGGAATATAGAAAAGTCAAAAGATGGAAGAAAGAGTCTTTCTTCCATGGCCTTGTTTGGATCAATTTGTATATGAGATTTTACATAAAGTTTATTTCTTTTATCAAGTCAGAATGGGAACAAAACTACAGAAATAAATAACTTGTTTTCCTTGTTGTCTTATTTATTGTAATCAGTGTAGGGTTTTTCTAGTATACTCTGCTGAAATAGGATAGGGCACAAGTGTAAGTTTTGCTAACAAGTGAGAAAATCATGTCTGACAACACCTTTGGGCAAAAGTCTTCCTTAGAAGAAATGGGCATCTAATTGTGGAAGATGTTACTAAATAAATGGAATTGTCTTAAAGTCACAGAAAACCTGTTTCAAAAAAACCCTGCTGGGATATTTCATCATATTACATTCATGTATAAATAAAAAGCTAGAAAGACTAACAAAATAGATACCATTTTAGAAGCTGTTTAAAATTTTGTGTTATTCAGACTTCTAAAACTGTTGACAGGGCAGAAACAATGGTGGGAGAGAGAGTTCACTAGAGGGATCTCTTTAAGGAGACGTCAAGTGGAGACAAGTACACTACAGCTTTGCTGGCTGTCACTTTATTTTTGTCAACAAGAAAGACTTTTTAAGTAAGGAGAAGCCAGTGATAGATGAATAAGCCTAATGGGTAAGATGAAGGGGACACATATGTCTTTCTATGGCTCTGCATATTGAAAATATCAATTATAAAATTATGTGCAGGATGATATAGTCTCAAAATATCATACCAGCTTTTCTTAAACAAACCTTCTACAGTTTTACATCTGCAGAAGCCTAAATATGTGTGTTTTCTCCTTATGGAAATGTAAGCAAATAGGTAATGTCTAATATGGCAATCCAAAACATATCTCCTTTGTTTCAATCTTTTGGATATCTCAGATATAATTCAGTAGATTTCCCTCACCACCAAAATCAATAACTGGTTGAGTTAATGCTTGTATGCAGTATGCAATAGCTGTGTAACAGTCCTACTTTCAATAGAGAAAGAAACTACAAAGGAATTTGTGGTTCATTTCTTTTCTTTTTGCTGGAAATGTACTAAGAATCTCCATTGGAATTTAAAAAAAAAAAAATCCATAATCATTGTATATCCTCATTTTTTTATTTTGAATTAAGGAATTGTGTATTTGAATTCACAGTAATAGTTTTCAAGACAAAGTAATTCAATAATATTAATATTTTTTTTTAGTATCTTTAAGAAAAAAATTTAAAATCATGTTCAGGAACAGAGTTTAATAACTTAAAATCCAGAATAGGTGTCTGTTCAGTAGACCTAGTAGAACAGCCTCAAAGTCAACTCCAATATATTACAATAGATTTGGTCTGTCACAGGCCATTTTTCATCAACAAGTCAGAAAGCTTCATTCTTCAATGAAATTTCAGTGCTTCATTTTGCTGTCTTTCAGAATCCAGCAATCTTATCATGCAGGGGCTCTCATGTCAGAATTATGCATACAGAAGGTTACTTTGCATGACCAGGAAGATGTCTTTTTTTTTTTTTTTTTTTGGCAATCAATTTACCACTTACCATTTCTAAACTTTAACAATGGGCCCCAGAGTCCTCATAAAATTCTGTCATTGCATGTTCTACTAGACAGGTAATGTTAAGCCAAATTCTTCCTTCTCATGTCAAAAATAGTATAGGGAAAATGCAGAGCAATGAAAATACAGCCCTATTAGGAAAGCAGGGAACCATTACTAATTCATTTTAGCTTTATCCCAAACTGTTGTCTTACACTCCTTGCAAAGATCAGCACAGATTTTGCACTTTTAAAAGAAGCACTTGCAGAGTACAGCAAGGGAAACAAGTTCCCCTTTAATGTGAAGATGAATACAGTTTGATGGGTATGCAGCCAATAACTTGTTCTCCAGGTTTGTTGTTTCCCTTCCTCTTCCCAGTTTCATGATTTCTGCACATGGATTACACAGACCTGTCTCACAATATTATACTATTTTAATTCCTGGTTTTTGGGACAATGTGTCAATATTTATTCTGCTTCTTTATATGTTTATTTTCACTTTTATGGAAATAATACTCTAGATTTGGTAAAAACGTTTCTAATTTTTTTAAATATTGTAATCCATGTAAATTTGTGAGACACTGAGTCCCTACCCTGAATTCATCATCAGAGTGCTAATTATGCAGAATATAAAGGATATGAGGAAAAGCATGAGTAAAGGCCAGAATTTTCACTGATTTTGTATACTTCAGCAATTTGCAATCCTAGTTTTAAGTTAAGCAACTGAAAGCTCAAAATAATTTTGGCTGTTATGACCAGAGTCTTCAAACTGTAAATAGACCATATTATTCATTTTCTTTGGCTTTATATTTCAAACATCTGGTTACTCCATATTTTATATATGAATTTTATTCTCTGTGAGAATTCCAGAATCAGTAAATTGTCCAACAATATAGACAGCTAATGTGTTCCTCATTTTTGCCTTTTTCAACTCCAATTCTTAGATCACATAATCACAGAATGTCAGGGGCTGGAAGGGACTTTGAAAGATCATCCCATCCAACCCCCCTGCCTGAGCAGGATCACCTATACCAGATCACACAGGAACATGTCCAGGAAGGTTTTGAATGTCTCCAGAGAGGGAGACTCCCCAACCAGAAAGAAAGAAAGAAAAGGTAAGATAATCTGGAGAACTCCATTTGTCTTTATTAGGAATATTCTAAAGAACTGTGTAGCAGGTTTATGTGGCAAAGTCTTGCTAGCAGGAAGGCTACAAGGATAACCCCCCTGAGAATACATCAGGAGCTACCTCCCTATGAAACAGAGCCAGCTGCAGCTGTCTCCAAGATGGACCCACCACTGACCAAAGTTGATGGGATACCTGTCCTTGCTCCTCCTCCCCACAGGTGTGGCCCCTTACTGCATCTCCAAGTGACACACAAGATTCATCAGTGACCTTGGTCTCCATAGGAGCAAGTATAACCAAGAGCCTTTCTGCACACTAATCCTTGTCAGTAACTCTAAACATTGACCATTATTTCATAGGATCACAGGGTGTCAGGGGTTGGAAGGGACCTTGGAGATCTTTGAGTCCAACCCCCCTGCCAGAGCAGGATCATACAA